>JAJAGP010000491.1:0-91540 GCA_025084515.1 Ancistrus triradiatus | reverse complement strand
ACACGTGTACAAGTACAACGCAACGACATGTAGTTTAGCATCTAACAAGAAGTGCAATAAGCAGTAATGTGTCGGAATGTACAATAAATTTAAAAAATATGTAAACCGGCTCACAATCAGGAACCGGCTCCTGTCGTTCATTTCAAAGAGCCGGCTCTTAGAGCCGGATCGGTCGCGACCGACACATCACTAGAAAACATGTTGCAGTCACCGAAGAGGATGATCGGAGCTCAGCAACCCCGCAAGTCACAACAATATCCCGAGTTTGTTCCGTTTTGAAGTGAGGAAACGTAACGGCGCACTCATACTATGCGAACCAGAATAGCACGGTTGATGCTGGTTAGCTGGATAATGACAGTTATGGAGTTAAGAGACAGATATCCTATATTGGCCAGGCTAGTCAACTCCTATTTATGCATTCCTGCTACTTCAGCACTGTCTGAGCGTTGAAAGGGTCATGGATGAAAACTATGACAAAAATCATTCATCAACTAACTTAATGCTTTATTCTTCTTTAACCATTCTTTGGTAGAACGACTTGTGTGCTTAGGGTCGTTGTCTTGCTGCATGACCCACCTTCTCTTGAGATTCAGTTCATGGACAGATGTCCTGACATTTTCCTTTACAATTCTCTGATGTAATTCAGAGTTCATTGTTCCATCAATGATGGCAAGCTGTCCTGGCCCAGATGCAGCAAAACTGGCCCAAACCATGATACTACCACCACCATGTTTCACAGATAGGATAAGGTTCTTATGCTGGAATGCAGTGTTTTCCTTTCTCCAAACATAACACTTTTCTTTTAATCCAAAAAGTTCTAGTTTGGTTTCATCTGTTCACAAAACATTCTACCAATAGCCTTCTGGTTTGTCCACGTGATCTTTAGCAAACTGCAAACAAGCAGCAACGTTCTTTTTGGAGAGCAGTGGCTTTCTCCTTGCAACCCTGCCATGCACACCATTGTTGTTCAGTGTTCTTCTGATGGTCCAGAATTACCCTGTTCCAGGGTGATGGGCGCATCAGCGTAAGAAGGGAGGCGACTGAAGTGATGCACCCATCATGCCTAGTGCATACCACACAAGCCTGTAGGGGCAATGCTGTGATCTGGGGTTGCTGCAGTTGGTCAGGTCTAGGTTCAGCAACGTTATGTGCCCAAAGAATGATGTCTGTTGACTTCCTGAATGTACTGAACAACCAGGTTATTCCATCAGTGGACTTTTTCTTCCCTGGTGGCACGGGCATATTCCAAGATGACAATGCCAGGATTCATCGGGCTCAAATTTTGAAAGTGTGGTTCAGCAAGCATGAGACATCATTTTCACACATGGATTGGCCACCACAGAGTCCAGACCTGAACCCCATTGAGAATCTTTGGGATTTTGCTGGAGAAGACTTTGAGCAGTGGTCCAAAGCTCCCATCATCAATAAAATATGTTGAGGGGAAAAATTAATGCAATTCTGGACAGAAATAAACGTTGTGACATTGCGGAAGCTTGTCTAAAAGTTGCCACAGTGAATGTGTGCCGTAATCAAAGCTAAAGGCGGACCAACAAAATATTAGTGTGGGTCACCTTTTTAGTCCAGCCAGTGTATAATAGCATTCTTGTAAGGGAGCTGCAAACTTACTTGTAAACTTAAACTGTACCTGTGCAATGACAAAGACACTGTATTATGTTCCATATTCTACTTAGGGCTGAAACGATTCCTCAAAAAACTCGATTACAAAAAAAACAAAAAAAAACACAAAAAATCATCAACACAAATACTTTGCATCGAAGCGTTGTTTAATCATAGTTACAGTACACCGTGCTGTGTTTCACACTTTTATTATTGCACAACGTGCTTAGGCTGCTACTCAAGATGTGGACAGGTGACGTGAAAAAGACGGAGCAGACTGCACAATACAGAGAGCAAGTGGTGAAAAGAAGAGGTGGAGAAGTTTGGAATCATTTCAAGCTGAAAAAAAGACAAGAAAACTCTCTAGAGCACGTCTGTTGTAAAACCACTCCAGTGTCTCAGCAGAAAGCATTCAAGTATGTGCATCCAGTCCACAGAGCTGACCGACACCACACAACGTTAATGTAAGTCTGCGTGATTGCTAGAAAAGCCTATATCTTAGCTATGGCTATATTAGGACTATTAGTAGTTAAGAAAGTAAATTAATCTGATGGCTAGTTACGATGTCCCTAAATTAGCAGCCAGCATGTAGTCGTTTTCTTTATTCCCAGGTCTATTATACTCCGATCAGTCATACCATTATGACCACCTCCTTGTTTCTACACTCATTGTCCATTTTATCAGTTGCACGTGCCATACAGAAGCCCTTTGTAGTTCTACAATTACAGACTGTAGTCCATCTGTTTCTCTACATACTTTGTTAGTCCCCTTTACTCAAGTTCTCTAATGGTCAGGACCCCCACAAGACCAGCACAGATCAGGTACTATTTGGGCAGTGGATCATTCTCAGCACTGCAGTAACACTGACATGCGTGTTAGTGTGTGTTGTGCTAGTGTGAGTGAATCAGACACAGCAGTGCTGCTAGAGTTTTTAAACACCTGTGGCACTGCTTGACTGAAAATATCCTACCTACCAAAAATGTCACAAGCATCCTGGAGACAGCATCCTGTGAGCACTGATGAAGGATTAGAGGATGACGAACACAAACTGTGCAACAACATATGAGCTGCTGTCTCTGAATTTACATCTACAGGGTGGAGCAATAAGGTAGATGTGTCTAATAGAGTGCACGGTGAGTGAACACAGCGTTTAAAAACTCCAGCAGCACTGCTATGTCTGATCCACTCATACCAGAACAACACATACTAACACACCACCACATCAGGGTCACTGCAGTGCTGAGTGCTGTGATAAATCACCCAAATAGGACCTGATCTGTGGTGGTCCTGTGGGGGTCCTGACCATTAGAGAGCAGAGTAAAGGGGACAAATAAAGCATGTAGAGAAACAGACGGACTACAGTCTGCAATTGTAGAACTAAGCATATAAATGAGCGTGAAAACAAGGAGGTGGTCATAATGTTACGCCTGATTGGTGTATATATAACATATATTGTAATATACAGTATATTCACACATGGGGAACACGTGACACCCTTCAGTCTGCCATAGAATTCGCCCTTGATTTTAAGGGAACCACCACATACATCGTGACTTGTAATAAACTTACGGTAAGACCGCTAAACGTAAATGTAAAACCAGTTTAAGAAACCAGAAAATAAAGGTGATACCTTGCACGAATTTGATAAAAAAAATAATAAATAAGGGCTGTTACAGGAAACCAGTCACACGCTGGCTTCCCACTGCTTCATGCAGTGGGAAAAAAACAGGACCTGTTTATTGACTAAACTGATACACGAGTCGTTGTGTATTCTGTGGATTTAACCCTATGTAACCCTCATCATTCGACAGTGGAAAAATTCCAGAAAAGCCACACAAAAGGAAAACATACTGAATTTAACAGGTAGAACTGTGTCATACTTAGCAAAAAACTATTCCACTGCATAAAGCATTTTATTATAAAAAAATTTACATATTTTGAGAAAAGAAGTTGCTCGAAGCAAAGAGCAATAGAGGGCATTTCTCAATACCAAGAACACGAAAGTCAGACTTGAATACTTCCTAGTATGGGCTTGGCAAGTTCGACTTGTGAGTACACACTCCCGAGGATGGGAGGACACAGTATGGTTATTCTACAATCGGAACAGCAGCATACTTGGCTATGTAGACGTGACAGTTTACATTTTACACTTAGATAAAAGAAGAGCCTAAAACATCTTGTATAAAGCCTGTCCGTGGTGGAAAAAGTGTTCAGTTCTTTTACTTACCACTGAATAGTTTAATCCACATGTAATAACGCGTATAACAAACCGATCACATTTAGGTATGAAATAGAAACAAACACCAAATTTGTCTGATTGTAGAAGAACCTTGAATTCTGAACTTCAATTATATTTAGAATACAGGTTGAATAAATAATAAATATAATGCATAATAAATTAGATAACTTTACGTCAACTTTATCTCCAAAATCAAATTTTTATGTAGGCTGTATCTTGATAAACTGACCACACAGTTGAAATTAACTACATTCTTGTCTAAAAAAACCTTATAACTTCATTCCGTGACACAATAACAGTAGTACTCTGAAAATTAGACATCCAGTTGGAGTCCTTTCATCCAGCATTACTGCGCTTACAATGCATTGTGAGAGATTTCGCTGTCCACGTACGCACAAGTCTCCTCCAATGCATCCTGAATAATACGAGTAAAGCAAGAACACATCTGGGGATTTGGAACGTACTGGTCTAGATGAGAACTTTGAAGTGGAACAGTACTTGGGCAGCGACTGATGTAGTTTCACAAGTATAGACAAGTACGCATATTGAGAAGCCAGATTCTTTTTTTTTTTTTTCCATCTGTTTTAATTTTGCAATATATAAATACAGTTAAGCCTCAACTCACAAATATCCTTTGAATAATCAGCAAAGCAATAGCTGTCTTTACAACACGGTACACATGATCCATGATGACCATCCCTACTTGCAAGCAATCCCAGAGAACACATTTTTTTTTTTTTTAAATTAGCGATCTGGACAAACACCTCTAAAATAAATGACACGACTGGTTATTGGGCTGCAACCAGTGTCACTGCATTAACAATAATTCCCGAAGTTGACACCTTCCTCTTAGTTTAAAGAAATTTAAAGGGATTATGCAAAATCATTTTTGCAAATAAAAACTGTACACAACACAGACAGCGGTAGCCCAGTGTTATGAGCTGATTTACATATTACACAGTCATTCATTAGGCTATTATGTATATATTATGTATGTGTTAAGAAGTCATCAGGATACAATCCAGAAAAAGACCAGGACCCTGTTACCCCGTCTTGCATACAGTGGGGTAAAAAAGTATTTAGTCAGCCACTGATTGTGTAAGTTCTCCTACTTAGAAAGATGAGAGAGGTCTGTAATTTTCATTAACGATACACTTCAACTATGAGAGACAAAATGAGAAAAAAAATCCAGGAAATAACACAGCAGGATTTTTAAAGAATTTAACTGAAAATCATGGTGGAAAATAAGTATTTGGTCACCCACAAACAAGCAAGATTTCTGGCTCACACAGACCTGTAACATCTTTCGGAAGCTCTTCTGTCCTCCACTCGTTACCTGTATTAATGGAACCTATTTGACCTCGTTATCTGAATATTAAAAAAAATAAAAAAATAAAAAAATAAAAAAATAAAAAAATAAAAAACAAACACTTGTAGACAGCCTCAAACAGTCAGACTCCATTCTTCCAACCCTCTTCTGGATCATCCAATTGCTCTCTGCCAAACTTCAGATGGGCCTGGACATGTACTGGCTTAAGCAGGGGGACACGCCTGGCACTGCAGGATCTGAGTCCCTCTCGGCGTGGTGTGTTACTGATGGTAGCCTTTGTTACTTTGGTCCAAGCTCTCTGCAGGTCATTCATCAGGTCCCTCTGTGTAGTTCTGGGATTTTTGCTCACAGTTCCCATGATCATTTTGACCCCACGGGATGAGATCTTGCATAGAGCCCCAGATCAAGGGAGATTATCAATGATCTTGTATGTCTTCGATTTTCTTACAACTGCTCCCACAGTTGATTTATTCACACCAACCCGCGTGCCTGTTTTAGATTCACTCTTCCCAGCCTAGTGCAGGTCTACAATTTTCTTCCTGGTGTCCTTTGACAGCTCTTTGGTCTTGGCCATAGTTGCCTTTGGAGTCTGACTGTTTGATGCTGTGGACAGGTGTCTTTTATACAGATAACGAGGGCAAACAGATGCCATTAATACAGGTAACGAGTGGAGGACAGAAGAGATTCTTAAAGAAGACGTTACAGGTCTGTGAGAGCCAGAAATCTTGCTTGTTTGTGGATGACCTAATACTTATTTTCCACCATGATTTACAATTAAATTCTTTAAAAATCCTAGAATGTGATTTCCTGGATTTTGTTTCCTCATTTCATCTCTCATAGTTGAAATGTACCTATGATGAAAATTACAGATCTCTCTCATCTTTCTAAGTAGGGGAACTTGCACAATCAGTGGCTGACTAAATACTTTTTTGCCCCATTGTATGACCTCTGGAAAGGTCAAATATGTCTAAAGATTATTGGTTTCAGCTGTTACTCTCGGAGAAATAAAGTTTTTTTTGGTTTGTTTTTGTTGGGGAGACACACGTTTGTCATCAGACAGCAACGGCATAACTTTCTGCCTGTTCGTCTATGTACCCATCTGCCCATCTACTCAGCATCCATTTATCTGTCTAATGATGGAGGCAACAATGAAATTATGACCTATGAAGAAGACGTGACAGACCAACCTGCTGCACAGAGGAAACTCTTTCAGTTTTAGCCAATTTCTAAACACCTGTGAGCAAAGAACTTAAAAAGACACACGGTTCTGAATCGCCAGCTTTTCTGAATGAAAACATTTTGTACTTTGCCAGCTTTCTGCAGTGAAAGGACGCCCCCTCCTCCCTGCCTGCACCGTCCTGCATCACCTCCTCACTCGTTCCTGCTGCTCATGTTACACAACTGCTGGTCACGTTGCACAGCCATCTCAGACGATAGGGGGAGGAGTATATCGGCCTATCGGTTGCCAAGGCTGCTGCATACATCAGTCGAACCCGGGGTGCCATTGGCTGTTGGTGCCGGCATGGGCAGGCTCGGGTTATGTAAACAACTGAGCACAGCAGAAAGCAAGCAGCCAATCAGAGCTACAGATTGAACGGCCCCAGCGGAACACAGAGCGATAGAGAGAGAGCGAGCGAGAGAGAGAGAGGTTTGACAATGAAAAGACAAAGAGAAAATGGGGAACAGAATTGCCCGTGCTAAAACGCTGACAAATCGCTGACGGTAGAAAGGAAAGGGAACACACAAAGCAGGCAATGACATGGTTCCTAATCGTGTAACAGCTGCTGTCCTCCTCTCCGCTATCTCATGGCTTTAGCATCGTCCCACATCCTGAAACCTGACACTCAAGCTCAAGTCCAAACATGCTCATTACAGAAATACATTTTGCTAGATAGGAATCCCTCAGACTGACCTGGATGTTGGTGAGCTGATAATGGTCCAATTCACTAGCGGGTAAGAATTCTCTGGGAGGAACAGTCCTGTAGGCAGGGCCCACTGCCATGCAGTCCTTTCCCGAATCATGTTCTTTCATCTTCTTTCGCAAACCATAGGAGTGCTTTGATGGCCTCCTCCCCTCGGAAATGTGTCTGACTCAGCCGTCGATGCCAGAGAAATAAAGGAGACACTGAGGGTGAGAACACTGGTCCATTAGAATTACTCTTGTCTTCCAGAAATTAATATTAATAATTAGGAAATGCTTTAAAGCCATAAAATAATATGTAAACTGACATCACTAACAACTATGCTTTATCTATTTTCTTCTCATTTTATCCTGATCAGGGTTGAGAGGGGATTCGATGTATATTTCGAAATTTATATGGCACTGGTAAAACAGTACCCTGAAAGAGGCCCCCAGTCCATCATTCAGGGCTTGTAAGGGGTCGTTGTTGCAGGTCTTACTGACACCTGACCTGGACCATCAGGTCAGGTGAATTAACCTTGTTAATTAACTTGGGCAGTACTTTAGATGAGGAACATGATGATGTAATGCCACTCCAGGAAGTGCAGTGTTTGTTATACTATTCCAAACTAGGTATAAAGACTTACTTGGCCTGATGAGGATCATAATGGAACTGAAGGCAATCTGAATTGACCTTAGAAATCAGGTATCCCTAAGCTGCCTCCTAAGACACCCCCGCCTGAATATCCTCTAAGGCACACTGTCCAAAAAAGGGGACATTTTGTTTCCCTACATACATGCAATACTGGTTCGTAAAAGTTCCGTACACACCCTCAGCGCTGAACAACAGGTTACAAAAAATGTTTATTTTTATTTATGTAAAACACATTTGTGCCCCAAGAGGTACAGTTTGTGACTGTGTTTGTGTCTTATAAAATGTTCAGTGTACCAGAAACACTATTAGAGGCTGAGATTCTTGCTTAAGGACATCTTAAGGCTGTGACTGGTACACAGATATAACTGTCCTTATATTGGTATACACTAGTGGTGGATTGTATTAAATCTCCTAACTGATTAGTCATACTCAAGTTTTGTAAAGATGTGAAGGCAGTACAATGTCTGGGACTGCATCTGTACTCGATTATATCCAAATAGCAGACATATACACAATGTCTTTGGTTCTGGCCCTGCATTACTGTATTTAATAACATCCTCTGAGGCCCTGACGCCTCCTGATCTGTCACACAAGAGGGTACAAAGAGTTCCAGTTCCTGAAGGGAAGTTGCTAAAGCAGCAGGTCTATGGGGGATAGGAAAAAAACCTACCCTGTTTATGGATGAGAAACCACCCTGCACTTCCCTATTGGCATTTTCCATCCAAAGAGAGCACTAATGTCAGCTAAATCTATAAGGATTAACCTCTTTAATTTTTTTCAAGATAAATATTATAATACTCTCGATTGCACCTGACATTACAATAAGACGATATGTTTAGTTAAGCTATTTTCTTAGATACATAATAGCTTCCATGTTCAAATTCTATCATAATAAAGCTATACTTATCGTATATAATCCAATACGACAATGTTAGCTAGATAAAGCGAATTATATTCACATTTGAATCCAACATAGCTCGCGCTGCAACGGCTCATCCTTTAAACGGCTCAACGTTTAAACCTAAATCGTTCCCAATTTAATAAACGCTCCCCAAAACAAGCCAACAACTTGTACACAAAATGTATATATCACATAAATCAGCACCGTAAGACGAATTTTTTTAAAGAAAAATAAAACATTTGGTGCCAGCTTACCGGAACGGATCCTTTCTGAGAGCCGCAGATTTCGAACAGCGATCGCTTCAGCAAAACAACTCGTTTATATATCATGCAAAGCATGACGGGTAACGTAGTTTTCGTTCATCAATACGACACATAATCTCTAACCACACAAGCAGCCAAACCCGGAAATTAAAGTGAGAAGACAGGGCGGGCGTAGCTTTCCTTTTAACGTTTTATTACCGGTTTTCTCCAGGACAGGGTCGCTGAGGCTCAGGTGAAAATCCCTGGTGAACACAGGGCGCAGGTGTAGTCGTGCCCTGGACTGGGCAGTTGCAGTACCAGGGATGATCCACCACCCAAATTCCCCAGTCTCTAACACAGCCAGGTGTGTCCGCATGTGACTTCCGACTGGGCTGGAAGACAGTACTGGGAATCGAATGAAAGTCGTAGTAGTCGTGGGCCACTGTGCCAACTGAGTGCGCCATTATACTGTCACATTGTAAAATGTTTACTAAACCTGTATAATTAGATTAGATGTCACACTGTGAGCACTATCAGGTGTGATAACAATAACCTTGGATAGAGCAGACATATTTGCATACAAATGAAACGGAAATGTTAAGAGTTGAACAGCAACTGACACTCATGCTTGTACTGTACAGTATTAAAGCACACCTTTGGAACCGATCCGAACTAAACCCTGGTAAACATCATGGAATCGCCACACCAAGGATGTTCACCTTTCTGTCTTACTTTGTAGCAAATAAATCACAGATAGTGTCATTCATGTTTGATAGCAGAACATTCTGGCGATGCATACTCTAAAGAAATTAAATTATTTGAATTAATAGTATATTTTTCCAGGCCTTCATGGCCTTCACTAATGAAGAATAATATTCAACATGAAGCTGTTTCCAACTTCCCAAATGACGGCTGACAGATCAGCTTTGCAAGATGGATATAATTCTGCATCAACTTTGTTTTTTGCGTGTCCACCATAAGTTTTCGATCGAATCGAGATCCAGACTGTTTGCTGGAGAAAAATGCCCAAACATATTTTATGATTATGTAATGATTGCAATCTCCCCTGGTTCTTTATCTCACATGCAACCCTATATCACAAATGAGTGGGGAAATCTTTTAATTAAGCAGTCATATTTACATATTTCTTTACAATAACACCATACAAAAGTTTCAACACCAGCTGCTTGGCCAATGCAGACTCATGACTAAATGTCACTTTCATTTAATCATCCACACTCCATTATTGCTTCCCTATAGCCCACTGTGACCTTTTCGTCTGTTTTGGTGTTAGTTTGGCTTTTCTAGATCTAAATCCCATTTTATTTAGCTACACACACACACACACAGATAGTCCAAAAAAAAAAAAAAGGTCAGACCCTTAACATTTCGTTGGACCGCCTTTAGCTTTGATTACGGCACGCATCATTTCCACAAGCTTCTTCAATGTCACATTTATATCTGTCCAGAGTTGCATAAATTTTTCCCCAAGACCTTGTATTGATGATGGAGATTTGGACCACTGCACAAAGTTTTCTCCAGCACATTCCAAATATTCTCAATGGGATTCAGATTTGGACTCTGTGGTGGCCAATCCATGTCTGAAAATGATGTCTCATGCCCCATGAACCACTCTTTCATGAATCTGAGCCTTCTGAAACAGATTAACTTCTTTTCCACGACCACAGGATGTGTCTTTCGACATGGTTGTTTACCAAATGAGAAGCTACTCACCACATCAGTTGGGGTTAAATAACTTGTTGCCAGCTGAAACATAATCACCAATGCAGTAATTATCCGATGGAAGGCTCTTTTTAAAAAACAATTTATCTATTTGCTTAGTTAAATCCAGGTGGTGACCTTTTTTTTTTGGCCAGGCAATGTATATACATATACGGATTATATTATAATCCTTGCCCTTGTTTCAAGTGACAACTCTCTCATCACTGCCATGTTATCTTTTAATTAGCCAGGTCCTACAGCTCATTAAGGTTCGTACACTTTTAACATTGGACTAAACTGCAATTTAAGACTTGTGAAACAAAAACGATTTCATAATTTCTTCACCTACTTTATCAGGGAAATGACAAAAATAAAGTGGCTTCAGATATGCTTCTGCAGCCAGAAACTGTGCATGTGTCTGCACAAACGGTTAGAAACAGACTGCATGAGGATGGTATGAGGGCCCAACGTCCACAGATGGGGGTTGTGCTCACAGCCCAACACCCTGCAGGACGCTTGGTATTTGCCAGAGAACACCAGGATTGGCAAATTTGCCACTGGCGCCCCGTGCTCTTCACAGATGAAAGCAGGTTCACACTGAGCACGTGACTGGAGATGCCATGGAGAGCGATCTGCTGCCTGCAACATCCTTCAGCATGACCGGTGTGGGGTGGCATTTCTTTGGAGGGCCGCACAGCCCTCCATGTGCTCGCCAGAGATAGCCGGACTACCATTAGGGACCGAGATGAGATCCTCAAGACCCCTTGTGAGACCATATGCCTGTGCGGTTAGCCCTGGGTTCCTCCTAATGCAGGACAATGCTAGACCTCATGTGGCTGGAGTGTGTCAGCAGTTCTTGCAAGATGAAGGCATTCAAGCTATGGACTGGCCCGCCCGTTCCCCAGACCGGAATCCAATTGAGCACATGTGGAACATCATGTCTCGCTCCATCCACCAACGTCACGTGGCACCACAGACTGTCCAGGAGTTGGCGGATGCTTTAGTCCAGGTCTGGGAGGAGATCCCTCAGGAGACCATCCACCACCTCATCAGGAGCATGCCCAGGCGTTGTAGGAAGGTCATACAGGCACGTGGAGACCACACAATACTGAGCCTCATTTTGACTTGTTTTAAGGACATTACATCAAAGTTGGGTCAGCCTGTAGTGTTTTTCCACTTTAATTTTGTGTGACTCCAAATCCAGGCCTCCATTGGTTAATAAATTTGATTTCCATTGATGTGTGATTTCGTTGTCAGCACATTCAACGAGACCATTTCATTCATTCAGATCTATGATGTGCTTTTTGAGTGTTCCCTTTATTTTTTTGAACAGTGTATTAATCCAAAAGAACCAACACTGATGACTAGAACAACACCTTACAGTAAAATACCCGTTTCACCAGAAACTTGTTAAAAAGAACTTGTGCAATGTTATTTTTAGTGCTCAGGCATGTTGTTAAACTGAAGTCACACTGTGACGTGGGTTTATGTGAACCTACCGTCACAGGGTAATGAACAAAGCCCTACAAGGAAGTGGCCCAAATTGTTTCAAACTACATTCTTTAAAGGCTAGGAGAGCTATACAGATAGTCCCTGATTTACAATGGGAATATGTTCCGACAAACCCATCCTAAGTTTAATTTATCATAAACCGAGGAGTTTAATATACACTGTATTTATCATAGCCGATACTAAACCAGTTTAAACATGCAATAACTTTGACAGACCCTGTTCCTTCGCATTACAATTCATATTAAAAGTTTAGTTAAATAATTTTAAAGCCTTAGTATATTATTTACAGTACATTTAAGTCAACTGCTATCAACTATCAACTGCTACAGCCCAAGCAATGGTGGGTTAAGGGTCTCTCAGTGGTACGTTAGCAGTGATGGAGCCTAGCCTTCTACTCAGAAGTCCAATATTTACTGTTGTGCTTACTTATTCGTAAGGGGCCATGGAACCGTGGCATCACGCCAGCAGTACGGGTCAGACTGGACTTGTGCTACTGTACATTTATCAGGAGACCATTTAAATTATTAATTCATTCTTCCTTAAGAAAGCTGTCAATGTGGAACTTTCCATAAACGTGACTCACTACGCACATGCCAGAATAGACTGCTTTTAGGCCATATCATTATTCATATGTACAAAATAGACACATTAGGGTAAGACTCTAAAGCTGTATGAACAGTAAACAGACAGAAGTGTGGCCAATATTTTTTTATTGTATGTACATACAAAAGCCCATTAGACGCGGGATGGGTACAGCATCTGAAAATAAAAACAAGAAACAGGTTAGTGTTGGAGCATTCAAGTATTTATTATTTAGTAATAAAAGTGGTGCAGCACTAATTCGCTAGCCCACTGCTGCAGAAAATTAGGTTCGAGTTTTGGTAGTGAGAAGGAGAGGAAGACCAAAGAGGAGTTGGTTGTGGTGAATGAAGATGTGCAGGGAGTTGGGGTGAGAGTAGAGGACGTGGAGGACAGGGTGAGGTGGAAACGTTTAACTCGCTGTGGCGACCACTGATAAAGGGAGAAGCCGAAAGGAGGAGTCGGATGCCGTGTTAATTTCGAAACACCCTTTTTTTCCCCTAACAAAAACGAGACGATGACTGAATTAAAAGTAATGAAAAATGACAAAAACTAGGATGAAATTAATTGACACTTTTGTCAACAAATAAAAACAAGCCGAAAATTTGGCACAGACAACATCCTATCAGATCTGATTTAGTTTTGTGGCAGGTAGGGAAAATATCCAATCATAATCATGTTTTGTTTGAGTGCAAAGATGTATACAAAATTTATGCTCATTTTTTCTTGCCTTATGTAATTAAACTCCATATATCTTTACTCTATATTGTCTCACCTAGAGAGAGGGAGTTGTGCAAGTGTACAAGTACAACGTGCAATGTTCATTCATTCATAACTTTAGCCTACGTGGAAAGGCGGGATGAGTTGGTTAGCATTCCAATCAGTATTGCTGCAAGACGCACACATCTGATGTAACCCCAAGAAGACCTTACAACAAGCCTCTGTACTGTTTCTCAGGAAACTAACTCGACAATGTTAACACTTGGGGGGTGGAGGAGGAGAGTCGATATATTGGCACAATTCTCATTTGATGTCAAAGAAAACAAGACTTTGTAAACTGTATGGGGCGACTACCTCCTGTGAAAATACAGCAAACTTAAAACGACATCTGCAGGCACGTCACCCTGAAACCGCAGTCAAGGTAGCCGCACTCGCAGTTCATTATGTTCAAGCCAACATTTCAGCGAATAAAGTATGGATTAAAACGTTTCCAGTTTGCGACGTGGATATATTTTACCTTGCCTAAAGAGAGTTCATACTATCATTATGGAATATTCGGATAAACTCCATTTGACTTATGAATAAATGCCTATAGAGCATGCACATCTCTGATCTTACATGTCTAATAAACCTCAATATATCATTTATTCTAACTTAATTCTATTCAACAATATCTTGTCTCTACAAGTTTGAAGCAGATTGGTGGAAATTATGAGTGTGATTTGGGTGTTATGGGATTTAAATAAGCCCACCAGCAGCGAAATGAGCATGTGCTAGACCAACCTCTAGCAAAAACTTAACTTCATAACTACTGAAGTACGAGTGTTTTTGCCAGTTACCAATTGTGAAATCGGATTATTGCAGTTTAGTCCATCACATGAAACATCCAAGCAAGTTCAGCAAGATGTCTATGACAAAGGAAATGACTCAACGGCACAAAAACTGCTCATCATTTTCCCTGACTTAATCAGCAACTTGTCAAACTACTTTAGTGACGGTTGAGAAAAGAAAAAGGAAGAGATTTAATTTGCTCAGCATTCTGCAAACCAAGGCACTAGCACTGACCAGCCATATTAAAACCACCTGCTGTATTCCGCACTGCCAGTTGGGAATACCACCATTAAGAAGGCGTGCTTAGTCTGCAACAGTGTTAAGGTAGGTGGTACGATGTCAGTGTAACATCCACATGAATGCCAGATCCCAAGGCTTCGCAGCAGAACATTCCCCGCAGAATCACAGTCAGTGTTATCAACTTCACCTGTCAGTGGTTTGTCACGGCTGGTATGGATGTATAAATAAAAGGAGTAGCGCACTGGTATGGATACAGTTCCTTTTAAAACAATCCACCCAACATTTTCTACCGTATTAATGAAAGCTGCCTGTTGCTGTGCATGTCATTTTGAACATATTCAGAAGGTGACTAAATATATTATTGTATATATCCAATAAAAACTGAGCAGTATGACTCCAGATGATTGGCTTGCCTGTTCATTTTTTTAAGTTTAGTAATGGTTTAGATTAGTCCCCCAGACCAAATCAGTGAGCTACAAACATGTATGGCCTTTAAATTATATCTTAAACAATGAGCACGAAGATGACAAGAATGCAAACACAGGGGACATTCTCTCAGCCACATTGTAAAGATTAAAAAGATTTACTGTTCATTACCAGAACTGAACACTCATTGATGTAGTGGCTACAAATAATACGCAAACTTCTTTCTTTAAGCAAACAGTTTGCAAGTGTGAAATATGCCATGGCTATTTCACTCTGCAGTGATGTGTCAGAATAAATGCCCAACCCAGGAACATTTCTTTAACATACTTTTCATGATCAGTTTCATGTAGATCTGGCTCATAAAGTTCCACTTAAATTACACAAGTGTGGTTAAATAAGGAAAGAATAAAAGCGTTTCAATTTAAAAAATCTGCAACCACTCATGCTACCAAACAAACAAATCTACAATTTGGGGTTATTCTACTATTTAATTAATAATAAGTAGTGTTTTTGTTTAATATTTCATTTATTTGTCTACCTTGTTATTACCGTATTGTTCGGTATTCGGTATTGTATTGTTATTACCGTATTGTTCTTTAATTTTCTCAAAAATCGACAGTGCGTCTTTAAATGCGGTGCGTCTAACGTATGGATTAATTCTGGTTGAGCCTTCTGACCTAGAACCGATTGTAGATGGTACACGGCGCTCATAAATCTGTCAAAATGTTTTAGCACGGTCTTGGTAAGTTACGAAGCTCACGGCCACCGTAGTCAGGAAACATCGCGGAGTAATACGGTATGTGCTTCAGCATTAGGGTACGTGCATTCATTCATTTATTTTCGAAGCGGATTTCAAACTCAGCGCTATCAGTCACGCAGTACAACATGGAAATAGAGCAGCTGCGAGAGAAATCAGCATTAACGAATCAATGATACGGAAGTGGAGGAAGCAAGAAGATGCCCTGTGCCAGGTAAAGACCAAACTGAGCTTCCGAGGGAACTTAAGAGTTTTGTTTCATTTCATGCGTCTTATAACCCGGTGCGCTTTATGTATGAAAATATACCCGTTAGCAGCCGATCGTTGATATTGCGTCTTATAATCCGGTGCGCTTTATGGTCCAAAAAATACGGTACTTTACTGCTTTGGGTGCAGTCTCCTGACAGACAGTGTATGATTTCAGGTATGGCAAGAGGAAAAACAGATTGGTGCATCTCTATAAACAAGCACTGGAGAACGCATCCATTTGGCAAGCAGTGTTGTCTGTACACCTTTCGTTCTCACTCGTGACTGAGGCTGATTGAGACTTTGTAATAAGAGTGAGAGAAAACATGGGCACAGCTCTACTTAATGCACACCGAATGGACAATGAGGGAGTTTTAACACTTAAAATGACAATGGTAAGAATAAGAAAGAGATTACAAATGACGTTTGTTTGTTTTTCTCTCCCAATTTGGTCAGAAGTCCACAGGTGATTGTTTTTAAAACTATACAGGAAACGGAACTTCCCCACAACTTCATTAAAATGCAATAATGAGCATAAACTTTGTTTACGAAAGTTTATTGTTGAGGACTGGTCGACCTTTCAAAAGGGGTGGAACCTTGTAACTGGCTGCAAATTAATAATTGGCAATAACTCACCCTCCCCTCCTCTGGTTAACTGAGCAAGCTATGTCACCGAAACATACGGGCTGAGGACACGAACCTATAGCAACTGAATTAAATAATGCTGACACTCATTCTCTACACTGTTACATTTACTTTTACTAAAACGCAGCATTACACAGACTATTGTCTATAGTTTTATATTCCCCATTTAGTTTAATCTTACACATAACATTAGGCTGTCCAAGAAGGTTGGATCCCTTTTTAAATCTTGGTCCTCCAAAGGTTTCATCCTTCTAACATTTAGGGAGATTTTCCTTTCCATTGTTGCCCTAAGGCTTGTTCAGTTATGACTGTGAGCCAAGATAATTGTAAAACGTGATATAAGAAACATCATACACCAGCTGAGCTGTGACTGATCCTAGGAATTAACAGGGCTAACTTCTGTTCTCGAGATGGCCTATGCTGATTTAAAAGATCAAGAAGATTAAAGAAAAAGAACAAGACAAAATGGGCTTGTAAGTAGGACCAGTTAGGGCTGTGGACCTAGATATTAGTAAATCTGCTTAAGACTGTGGTCCATTTTAAACCGTGCTATATAAAAATTTCTTATCATCAGTAAATCAGAAATAAGAAAAGACAGACTTGTCAAACTTCAATAAATCTACATCTGACAGTCCTACAATTTATTTATAATTAACAAACAAGGATAAAATAAGATGTATAAAATCTTTCACAAATAACATCAAATGTTTATTTACCCGTGACACACTAAGATTTGATATAATGCATTGAGAGCAGTGAACCATTTTAATACCGATGTTATTTCCTACATTGATAAAATGGGGCATGTCACCATTTAAAATATCAAGCAGTGAAACATGCACTGGTATTATCATCATCAGTGGACCTACAAGTTACAAAAAGTCCCACTTTCACTATCGAGCACACACCCTTTTCCACATAAAAATTGTTTTCGTATTTTGTTTCTGTTTTGCAGCTGAAGCTCCTGTTTTGTATCCAGGGTGCAGAATGCTGGTGGTAAAAGCCGTATCAAAATTAAGCCCACAGAAAAACTCGTCAGATGGCATGAAAACTCCTAAGCCTGCTCTTTCTCACAGGGAAATTTAAAAAATAAATTTGTATCATCAGGACCAAATTACACACCTCTGTTCCTGCTGTGTGGGTTTTTGCTTTAAACAGCCCATTGTGTTAGGAAACAGAAGTGCTTAAAGTGCTGGGACACGAATCTGCAATCATTCCTTATAGAGATTAGTGATGATTACTCATGTTACAGATCATTTTTGACAAATGTTGAATTCTCATTTTATTTTGACAGCCCTGCTATGGCTGGAATGCATGCTTATCCCATTTTAAAAACCACCATGTAACAAAAAAATCCTTTCTATTTTGATCAAGTGTTTGTTCATGGCCAAGAACTTTGATCACAAGGCATCACTGATGAACAGAATATGAATGGGAGTCGCAGACCTTGTGTTCCAGACCCTTTTTCATATGGCTAACACACACTGGGGATTCTTTTTTCATGACCATGTTACTCAGAACAGTAGGATAAGGTATTTTCCGGTGCCCCTTAAATATTCAAACTAAAATACCACTAAAGACTTCACAAGTATTATGAAGTAGCCTTTCCCGTAACGGCAGGAAATCTAGAGTTTCTACAGTTACGTTTGATAGCTGATAAGTTGGACAGCGAGCATTTTGACGACAGCCATGTCTTTCTTCAGGCTGCCGAGTTGGGCTGCGAGATCATGCAGAATCTGGGAAATCTGTGATTCGCCATGTTAGAGGGACTGGCTTTTTACAAATGTTTTAGGGAACTGGTTTTTAAAAAAAGTTCGATTGTGATAAATTAATCTAGAAATAATAGTAATTTATTTATTTTGGTAATTCTGCACATTTATTATGCGTTACTGTACCACATTTATAATTTTTGCTGTTTTATGACATTTGTCGACTATTCATTTATTTTCAGTTGTATGTTGCAGTTATTTATTAATTCATTTAAGGTTTTATTTACTGATGTGTCACCGTCTGTCCTCCTCATAAAACAAAGCGTTAAAATGTGTCTGACAACGATTGTATAACAGAGTCGGGGCACAGTTCATCCTATGTTGGCATACTACACCACCTAGTGGACAGAAAGGTACACTGGCGACTATTCGGATCAGGCACTCACCACGCGTATTCTGTGCCCGATGGCTTTGGAGGGCAGGTTGCTGCTGAATTTGGCACGCACCATGCCACTGTTACCATGAGCACGTGTGACTTTGCCCCAGATGACGCGGGTCTTGTTGGGCTTTCCACCCGGAGTCACTGTGGTCCTGCAAAGAGAGGAAAGTAAATGCAACACCTGGGGTTGAGAAATTGGGAAAACGTAAAATTGCCAACAATTTTAAAACCACTTGGGTCCCGCTGGTCCAGTTTTCTATTTTTTCATGCCAAGTTCATCTCTGCATAAAATTTAAATGACAATGCTTGTTTACTTGTCTAAGGTCTGATGGTGAAATGAATCCACACAGCTGATATTCCCATTTTAAATCTGCCTCTGTTCAAACTGAACACACCAGAAATGACTGGCATAAGAGAAAAGCTGTACGATCAGTATGCAGCCTTATTCATACAACTCGTTTACATGTTCTGGTTCGATGTTAAGAATAGCAGTGTATTCTAAGTATACAAGTATCCGAGCAAACAAATATTAGCGCACCTTAAAGTAACATGCAATCAAACCAACCATTCTAAAAGCGCAATTGTTTGATCCTGTTTGATTTTGAATAAAATCAAAATGCTCGAACCATGGCAAAACCATTAAGGGCGCATGCACAAGTTTGGCCATCCAGTGCCACTCATACCACTGTATATGCAGTGTAAATATAAGCATCTCACTGTAACCTTAAAAAAAAGCTCGGCAGTTAGGCAGTTCCTGTCCACTATGCTTAGATTAGTTCCACTCCCAAGACCATTTGCTCCAAAGCACCTACAAAGCTGAGCAGGGATTCAAGATGTCTGATGCTAAATACCGAATGTCTGACTTCAGCACCGATTCATTGGTGGATTACCACAAGTACATAAACGTGCAACAGCTAGGACATAGTGATGCTCAGGCTGAGAGTCAAGACTAAGACTTTCCCAAGCCATATACTGTGGTGCTGCACCAATACCGTTTGTGTGCCTAATCCGAAATTGACACTTACAGTATCAGCAATATGAGCACCGATAACATGAAGCAGTTACTGGTGCATACGTGCACCACTAGATGAAGATGAACCGAAGCCAGCAGCATGTCTGCAGTGTGGGATTATTTCTTGCTCGAGATGAGCAGTAGCAAAATGCCTACTGCAAAATCTGTAACAAGATCTTGAGGGGTGGCTGAAATGTAAATTGCTTTTCAAACTCAACAGGTAAATATCATTTCAAGTTTATAAGATCCTATTTTGGATAGAGAACACTGCTTTTACCAGTCTAAGTGCACGCCAATCTAACTGGAACGCCATAAATATCAGGATTTATACATAAAGTCAGATAGAGGTAACTTCAGGAACATCAGGTAATGGTGAGAAAATATACAAGCAATACACAAGCAAGCACCATCCACATCCATCCAAACAACGTCCGTTTGAGGTCTTAATTAGAATATGAAATGAAGCTGTCTTTCAACTCAAAAAAGCTGGTCACCACAACAGCCAATCAACTATGTGGGTTCTTAGTCAGACGTTGGAATTTAAGAGCAGAAGTCCATCATTCATGTGACGCAAGTAACTCTCTACACTCCCAGCCGTGTGCTCAGTAGCTCATGTTTGGACTAGAGACTGTTCTAACCTGGTTGATGCGTTGAGACTTTTGTACAAGTTACGTGAGTGAATGACTTTCTACTACTTGTAACAAGCTGTAAATGTCGTTTCTAAGTGCATTTTCCTGTCCTATTGTAAGTAGTACTGTTTTGTCCCCACACTACCTGTGTATTTTCTGTAACCTATAACTATATAAACTGGTTCATAGTCCCTCAAGTTTGTTTCATCTGGCTCATCTTCCTTTGTTCATCAATGCTTTTTTGTCGTTTCAATCACTCGTTTGCGCCACAGTATCTCTGACTCGTTTACATAGTCTGCGTACTGCATTCCTGTGAAAATAATCTTTATATTTACATTAAAGTAACATTAAAAGGATGTGACTATAGCAATGTCCAGTCAACCTCTATCCTGACAATGTGTGCTAAACAAACAAAAAAGAAATTAGGTTACGTTCCATTCCTATTGAAAAGGATGTTCTTGCAGGTCACCAACTGACTAGGAGCACCAAAAGCATAGAGCAAGCCTGAATATACTGCACAGTCTTAGGCCATTAGATTAGACATGTTATTGTTTTAGCAATGCTATAGTGTCACTGTCATTATTTCTGAGCCTCTATTGTAATACAACCATAAAATACAGGAAGTGTGTATGCAACATTAAACATTCCGAAAACAAAATCAGGAAAAACAGCTCCTATAGGCTACAGTGGCCAGTATTTAGTGACCTCCACTTACAGTTGAGCAATAGCAGCATCATTGGAATGCCAAGTTGACCCTTCTACACACTGAAGCAGTTTGATCAGGAATGGTATTTTTGGAATGGCAGCAGCCAAAAACAATTCGGAAGCGGAACAGGGTGAAAAGACATGCTAAGGCTCACGAAGTTTGCAATGAAGATCAGAGGAAGAGAGAATTATGGAGAGACAAATCCAAGTTTTGGGGGTCCAATCGTACATATTAAAATATTGGTAAAACAACAAATCTAATGGTGGCCTAAGACTTTTGCAAAGTACTGTACATATGTCCACATCTAACAGCAACTTACGCTGCCACAACTACATCAGATGCTCTGGATGTAGTTTAATGTCATAGAACATGTAAGTGAGATCATGGGAGCAGATGTTCTTACTTCTTTGCCTTGTAGACGTAGGCGCAGCGCTTGCCCAGGTAGAAGTCGACCTCGTTGCGGCTGTAAACTCCTTCCACCTTCAACAGTGCCGTGTGCTCACGCTGGTTCCTCAGACCACGCTTGTATCCGGCAAAGATTGCCTTGCACCACAACCTACAACCAGAAACACCACAACAGAATACAATAGATTCTTCAACTTGGCTGAATTCCACTGACCCCTCCATCAGACACCTTTGAGATGAACTGGAATGCCAACTCTAAGCCAACCTCACAGTCACTCTCCACAATCTAGTGGAAAGCCTGTTATAGGGAGCACTCTGAGGTCTAACCCAAGTCTCTGGAGCTGTCAGGTGACAGTGTTGGGCACCGCACCACCTTGCAGCCCTATACCCATGTTGTAGGATATAATATTTGAGTGTCTGCAAACTTTGATATAGTATGTACATACACAAATATACACTCATCAATCAATATTAGGTACCCTGTTGTTTCTACACTCATTGCCCATTTTATCAGATCCACTTACTATTATAGAAGCACTTCGTAGTTCTACAATTACAGACTGTAGTCCATCTGTTTCTCTGCATACTTTGTCTGTACTTTTACTCTGTTCTCTAACGTTCAGGACCCCCACAGATCAGGTATGAGTGGATCAGACAAGTGCGCTGGAGTTTTAAACGACCTCATTGTCACTGCTAGACTGAACAGTCCACCATCCACAAACGTCCAGCCAACATCACCCTGTATTCAGCGTCCCATGAGCACTGATGGATTAGAGAATGGCTAACAAACTGTTCAGCAACAGATCAGCTACTATCTCAGATGGAGTATCATGGTAAATGTGTACAAGAGTGCACAGTGAGTGAACACTGTTAAAAACTCCAGCAGCACTGCTGTCTGATCCACTCATACCAGCATAACACACACTAACACAGCACATCAGCATCACTGCAGGACTGAGAATGGTCCACCGGCCAAATAGTACCAGGTACAGGGAACTAATAAAGTATGAAGAGAAACAGATGGACTACAGTCTGTAATTGTAGAACTACAAAGCCTTCAGTACAGTAAGTGGAACTAATGAAATGGAAACAAGGAGGTACCTTGTTAATAAGGGGATCGCTGAGCGTACACATAACGTATAAAGTATCTAACCTTCCAGGCATGTTGACAGGGGTTCGTACAGGTCCGGAAAACCTGAAACACACAAAATAAGACAGCCGAATAAACACGGAGCCATTTTAACAAAGCAGTTAGTTACATGTAGGCAGAACAGCACTTTTTAACACATTCAACGGTTATACAGCAACATTACGTTAACATGCTGCTACACACACTGCATTTACGGACACACCATATATAATATTTAATAAAACCAGACCTTTAATTCAAAACTTTTATTCACAAACTGTTTAAATTTAACGTCATTACACATCGCTACAGCAGCACCGCCACAGTAACCAACAGATCCTCCAACAATCCGCTCGAATCTACTCCATCCTGCGGTTCTACACAACAAACCTCACCATTCTACACTCTCTGAACATTAAATACCGCTCTGGCCCGTGATATTTCTGTTCCAACTGGGGCAGAACCGCTTTAAAATCAAATAATTTAACCACAGCGCCGACATTTACCTGCCAGTTACGATATCAAAGATGGCGGAAAAGGAAGGCCGAACGGCATGCTGGGAACCAAATCGAGTTTGCAGGCTGTCTGAGAGCGTGCCTGAGTTTAATTATTCAAAATATTTTATACAAATAACCATAAAATACCAAATGATTCACTATAAAATTTTATTACTTCAGTACAAAACCTGTATAATCTCACAACTCACTAAAAATTACAATTAACTGTAAAAAAAAAACATGTTTAATATGAATTAACAATCGATCATAAAATACAAAGTAATAATAATAATAATAATAATAATAATAATAAAACACGACATGAAATCATAAAAAGTGGCACTTTTATTTTGGAATAAAATATACATATAATAATTATACACGAATTAAACAAGTATTACATACCATATAAATTAAATATGCAATTAAATATGCAATTAAAATTTATTATAAAATAGTCAAATTATTAAATTAAAACTTAATTAAAGATTTCAAGTACATTCAGTCATGGCTAATTAAATAATTCCTTAACAATAAAACTAAATTCCTTATCAAACATCAAATGATTAGAAAACGTGAAATAATTACCTTTAAAACAAAAAAAAACATACTTCATTACAGCACATTACAGTAATAGAATCATTACTAACATCATACAGTTCAAATAAGTAATTGCAGCGGCTGTGATTTGGTCGTAGTTAAATCCAGCAGTGATGTTAACCAAAAATATAAAGAAACAAAAGAAATCAAGTAAGCCCTGAATTTAATACTGAATATGCGTTCATGCTGACAAATACCGTCCGCCAAAAAGTAGGTCCACAACACCCAGCCTTAGCACTAGAAGCACTGGGCTGGTTTGATCTGAGTTATATACCTAGAGATGAAGAGCGCTGGTCATTTGAACATTGTGACTTTGTACTGCTCGTGCCGTTTTGGATTTAGCTACGCTACTTGTCTCAAAAGACCGCTGAATCTTCAGACAAGACACTGCGGTTATTGACACATAATGGTCGCTAGATGGCAGTTTTTGTCCTAAGCATATCATTGACTTGAGGATTGATACCGTCTATGAAGCAAATACATTGGTTATGGACATAGGTTATGGGAGGTAGTGATGGGAATTCCGGTGTTACACTGTATTCTGTGACCGCCGTATTTTGTGACCACACTTGAGTGCGCGCACTCGATTCTTGTTCATGCGCACTCCGCGCGCGTTGTGCGCAGAGTACGTAGGCTTTAGTTCTACCGCGACGCGCTTTGTTTACTAGTTTTGAAACGTTCGGCAGGTCTAAGGTTGAGAAATGCGTTTATGTGCATCTTATGCTGTCTGTTTACTACATAAAATAAACTCTACATGAATCTACATACTTAAAGGTCAAAAAATAAAATAATGACAATCGTCTTTAATTTAAATAGCAGCACCTTCAAAGTAAGGACATAAAATGGCGCCCATACAATAAATAAAAGAATAAAAGGCAAAACCAAATTAAGATCTTTTCAGAAACATAATTTAAAGAACCAAACAAGGAGTAATAACATTATCTTATAAGGCACTTGAAATTAAAAATAAAGGGAATGGGAATACTTGTTCATCAAATTAGATGGTAAGAAAAACAGTTTTTAAACCACAGGTAGCCAAGTATGATTGACCTATGGTGTTATTTGATGCCTCTTCAGGCCTTCGTGAAATATGAGCAGTCCTTCCTGTTACATGAGAAAGAACGGAAAATATATGCACTAATATATGAGTCATCAGTCCAAAAAGCTATCAGTTATGACAGCTACAAACAGAATGTGTTACGCCATTGGATCTACACCAAAAAATAAAAAAATATATTGCCATGTAGGTCACCGATTCTGACAACCTCCATCAAAATATGTGACTCCACTGTCACTCAGCAGTAAAGAGTACAGGTTCAACCAAATCTTTTTAGGTGACTTTCCATCACTTCTTCTTCCCAGTAGAAACTCTACTTCATGACTGGAATGAACTTAACTGGTGTGCCATGCAGGTCACCAATTCTGATGACCTCCATCAGAATATGTGACTCCACTGTCTCTCAGCATTAAACAGTACAGCTTCAACAACTTCATTTTAGATGATTGACGTAAGCCTTGTGTATGATTATACATAACAATATGGAATTAATGTCTACTTTAATCAGATGATCTCAAAGAACTCTGTCACCTCTGAGAAGAGAAAAACTTGCAACAGAAAACACGGACAAAACGAGACCGTACCACTCTCTGGGTAAGACATTTGCAGTTTAGCATATCCTTTATTGTGATCCTGATATATCCAAGATATTTAGGACATGGAACTGTACATGACAAATACTGTAATTTTACATTCACTCTGAACAATAATAAAGATGCATATGCACTTGATTACAGGTCCAGTGAATGCAAACGGTGGTACCACATAACTTCCTAAATCCTGACACAAAGAAGCCCTACAGCTGCCTGGCATGCAACTGATACAAATGATTCATTTCAAAAACAGATGTAAATAGTTTTAAAGACAATTAGGAAACATTTTTAATTACTGTTTCAAATTAATTTAAGTTTATTCTTGTTGGTTGTGATTTTATTGTTTTCATTAAACTTATATACAGTGGGGCAAAAAAGTATTTAGTCAGCCACTGACTGTGCAAGTTCTCCTACTTAGAAAGATGAGAGAGATCTGTAATTTTCATCATAGGCACACTCCAACTATGAGAGACAAAATGAGAAAAAAATCCAAGAAATCACATTGTAGGATGTTTAAAGAATTTAATTGTAAATCATGTTGGAAAATAAGTTTGACCTCGTTATCTGTATAAAAGACACCTGTCCACAGCCTCAAACAGTCAGACTCCAAACTCAACCATGGCCAAGACCAAAGAGCTGTTGAAGGACACCAGGAGGACAATTGTAGACCTGCACCAGGCTGGGAAGAGTGAATCTACAATAGGCAAGCAGGTTGGTGTGAATAAATCAACTGTGGGAGCAATTGTAAGACATACAAGACCACTGATAATCTCCCTCGATCTGGGGCCCCACTCAAGATCTCATCCCGTGGGGTCAAAATGATCATGAGAACGATGAGCAAAAATCCCAGAACTACAGGGACCTGGTGAATGACCTTCAGAGAGCTGGGACCAAAGTAACAAGACTACCATCAGTTACACACTATGCTGAGAGGGACTCAGATCCTACAGTGCCATGTATCGTGAGATTTTAAGCCAAAACCTCCTTCCATCAGTGCGAGCATTGAAGATGGAACGTGGCTGGGTCTTCCAGCATGACAATGATCCCAAACACACCACTCGGCCAACAAACGAGTGGCTCTGTAAAAAGCATTTCAAGGTCCTGGAGTGGCCTAGCCAGTCTCCAGACCTCAACCCCATAGAAAGTTTGTGGAGGGAGTTGAAAGTCCGTGTTGACCCAAAACATCACTGCTCTAGAGAAGATCTGCATGGAGGAATGGGCCAAAATACCAGCTACAGTGTGTGCAAACCTGGTGAAGACTTACAGAGTATTGAGTTGAACTTTTGTTATTGACCAAATACTTATTTTCCACCATAATTTATAATTAAATTCTTTAAAAATCCTACAGTGTGATTTCCTGTACTGTTTAATCCTGAGAGACAGTGAAGTCACATATTCTGATGGAGGACGTCAGAATTGGTGACCTGCATGGCACACCAGTTAAGTTAATTCCAGTCATGAAATAGAGTTTCTACTGGGAAGAAGAAGTGATGGTAAGTCACCTAAAAAGACTTGGTTGAACCTGTACTCTTTACTGCTGAGTGACAGTGGAGTCACATATTTTGATGGAGGTTGTCAGAATCGGTGACCTACATGGCAATATATTTTTTTATTTTTTGGTGTAGATCCAATGGCGTAACACATTCTGTTTGTAGCTGTCATAACTGATAGCTTTTTGGACTGATGACTCATATATTAGCATATATCCGTTCTTCCTCATGTAACAGGAAGGACTGCTCATATTTCACAAAGGCTTGAAGAGGCATCAAATAACACCATAGGTCAATCATACTTGGCTACCTGTGGTTTAAAAACTGTTTTTTTTTTACCATCTAATTTGATGAACAAGTATTCCCATTCCCTTTATTTTTAATTTCAAGTGCCTTATAAGATAATGTTATTACTCCTTGTTTGGTTCTTTAAATTATGTTTCTGAAAAGCCCTTAATTTGGTTTTGCCTTTTATTCTTTTATTTATTGTATGGGCGCCATTTTATGTCCTTACTTTGAACTGTTGCTGTGTGAAAGGTGCTGCTATTTAAATTAAAGACGATTGTCATTATTTTATTATTTGACCTTTAAGTATGTAGAATAATCTCAACGGAAACATTGCATGTAGAGTTTATTTAATGTAGTAAACAGACAGCATAAAGATGCACATAAAACGCATTATCTCCTCAACCTTAGACCTGGCGAACGGGGTTTCAAAACGAGAGGGAAAAACAAAGCGGCGTCGCGGTAGAAAATACTAAAGCGCTTCGGGCTCTCTTTTGGCTCGGCTCACTAAAAAGAGTCGGCTCTTTCGGCTCCCAAGTGGCTCTTTAGATTTTTTTTGTAGCTTAATTTATTACCAAATTATGTGTAAAATGAATTACTAATGTAAAACACATAATATCCAATGTTTGTTATTATTAATATGGTTTTTATTTATATACTCACAATGGATCACAGTAAAATAAAATACAAAAACGAAGACCCATCTCAATTACAGGTCCAATCTGGTCTCAGGTCTCTGGATTATGTGTATTATTTGTAAATTAGCAACTAAATACAGAGAAACAAGACATCATCAACAAAACAAAATATAAATAAAAATGTGCAAAAAAAAAAGAAAAGAAAAAGAAGCATCCAAGTTACAGTTTTTAATGAAAATTGGCATAAAAAAGAAACTAAGGATCTCATCTTTGAGGGGTTGATCCTGCTTCTCCTTTCTGTTGTGATCTGACCTGTTTTAGAAAAGATTCTCTCTGAGGGGATTAAAAAATAAATAAATAAATAAAAATATTTAGATTATATATTTTTTGATTAGATTCAACTTTATTGTCATTACACATGTACAAGTACAACGCAACGAAATGTAGTTTAACATCTAACCAGAAGTGCAATAAGCAGTAATGTGTCGGAATGTACAATACATTAAAAATATATAAATCGGCTCACAATCAGGAACCGGCTCCCGTCGTTCATTTCAAAGAGTCGGCTCTTAGAGCCGGATCGGTCGCGACCGACACATCACTAATGGGAGGCATGTTGTCTCTTTCATGATTCACCTTAATGTTCTTATATATTTATTTGTTTATTTATTTATTTATTTGTGGTGAAAATGTTTCAAATGCACACAACACGAACACGCTGTAAATCGGAGAGTATGAAGTATGCTACAAAAGGTTTATATAACACTACCAAGTAACATTAGTTCTAAACACAGTAAAGTGCAACTACTCGAAGATTAAAGGGGCTAAAACAAAAAACAAAATTAATTCAGATTTAGTTAATGCTATAAAACTTAGGTATTTATTAGGGTTATTGAGTTATTTTTATAATGTGTTCGTGTACGTAGAACCTGTGGTTATTTGGCAACGCATAAGAGAAGAGATACCGTTTTTTGTGAAAAAAAAAAAAGCTGACTCGACTCAAGTCATGCAACTAAAGATGAGTGCCGAGATAAATTTTTCTCCTCAAAATCAGTCAACAACCAAATTTTCACGAGTTCCGAGGTGGTCAAGAACCGCGGTATCACTGTGTCTGGTTTGACATCCTTGTTCAGCAATAACTGCAACTAAATGTTTCTGATACATGACTTAATTAGACTTTAATATTGTAGCCCATTGCTGTGCACAGAACAGCTTCTACTCTAGGCTGTTGGTGGGTTTCCTCATATGAACTGCTCACTTCCGGTCCAACAACATTTCTGTTTTATTGAGTTCATCATTCTTAATCGGCCATTGCAAAATATCAACTTTATTTTTCTTTAACCATTCTTTGGTAGAACTACTCATGTACTTCGGGTCGTTGTCTTGCTGCATGACCCACTTTCTTTTCAGATCAATAGAATTTGCCGGAAAAATTTGTCATTCTGTCAATAATTGCAAGTGGTTCTGGCTCAGAAGCAGCAAAACAGGCAGAAATCTTGATACTACCACCACCATATTTCACAGTTGGGATATTGTTCTTATGCTGGAATGCAGCGTTTGCTTTCTTCAGACATAATGCTTCTCATATATAACAAAATGTTCTGTTTTGGCCTTATCCATCCACAACATGTTTTTTTCCAGTAGCCTTCTGGCTTGTCCAAACTGCAGATGGGCAGCATTGATCTTTTTGGAAAGCAATGGCTTTTTCCTTGCAGCCCTCCCATGCACACTGTTTTCTCATTACGCTGAACTCATGAACATTAGCCAAGTCTGACAGAGGCCTTCAGTTGCTTAGAAGTTACCCTGGGTTCCTTTGTGACCTTGTACACACCATGCACTTTAAAAACTTTGATATTTGCTGGTTGATCACTCTTGGGGAGGGTAGCAATTATCTGACTGTTAATAGGTGGAGTCCAAACTCTATAGATATTGTTTTCCAGCCTGATGAGAATCAACAACTGTTTTATTAAGGTCTTCAGAAATCTCGCTTTCACAGAACCTTAAATGCAACAGGGCACCCTCTCACACCTGTTTGTCATCCCATTGACTGAAAACAGTCAATATTTTCAATACAAGATAATCCCCTATTAACAGTGACTGGTGGCAACCCTAGGTGTCACACAGGCTCGACTGGATGTATCAAGGGAGGGGAGGTCGGACAAGGGATCAACCTCCAGTGCTGCAACAGGAAACGGGGACTAACATCCCATCCAGTGCATGCTCACACTTCCAGACATTCCCATGACCCTGACCAACAAAAAGTACAGCTGAAACGTGAAGGTAACGTAGTTAAATTAAAAAAAGACCAAAGGGAAATCAATTTCTGTACTTGGTTTTATTGGAAGTGACGTTGTGTCATTCTCATTCAACTACAAAACGTACGCGGTGTTGTGAAGTCACTAGACATGGCTCTGACCGGAATAAAAACTTTGTACATTAGAACCCAGTCAATTTTAAAAAATAAAATTGTCTTGTGTTTTTAAAAAAGAAGAAGCAAACTTCAAAAACACAAACAAAAGGAGAGCGCTAACAATGGACATCACGTTCACATTCTTCATGGTTCAGTGACACTCAATGAGTGTGTCTGTTGGTGTTTTCATGGAGGATTAGCAAGCCATCACTAGACAGAATGGGACAGCTGCGAGATGTTTAAAAGTCAAGTTTATGGTGTCGTCTCATCGGATCCTCTTCTGCTGCCGGGCTCTGTAAATATCGTTTACTGGAGGAGCCATGGCTCCTTTATCCTCCTCCTCATCTGAGTCGGCGTTGGGCCTCTTCAGAGATTTGTTAATAAGCGTGTGGTTCTCGATTGGGCCGTTCCCCTCACCAGGAAGCTCGCCTCGGCCCCCTGTGATCAGCTCCACAGCGGCTTCTACAGCTACAGGAGAGACAGGAACAAAGCTGGATCAGTACAGCACACTATTTAGTACAGGAACATGAAAATAACATACCACCAACTATCAACAGCAAACAGCAGGATTAGCCATAAGCTAACATAAGCCATTCAGTGCCACTGATCAACGCCCCACACCAAGACCAGCCATCAAACACCAATTTCAGTCAAAGAGCTACAATTAATATTAAATGCAAAGAACCACCATCTGCCATCAAACATACATCAATAATCAACAAAAAAACCAATAGGCATTAAACACAAACCTGAGCCATCATAAAACTACAGCAGCCACAAAAAAAAAAACAAGCAATGAAACACTTACGTCAGCCATAACTTAATAACAGAAGCCATTAAACACCAACATGAGCATAAAACACCAACGATCAATTTCAGACACCAACTTTAGCCAACCAACCCCTACAGTACCCCAAAAACACCAACAAGCATAATCAGGCACCAACATTAACTATCACACAGCCACAGTAGCCATAAAAAGTCAACTGCCAATATCAACCACCATTAGCCACTAAGTCATAACTAATCCATCAAAAACCCACAGTAGCAATAAAATAACAATGAACATCAAATTCCAACATTGCCAGTAATTCATAACATAAGCCATCAAACAGAGTAGCTGTAAAATACCTACAATCAATAAACACCAACATAAGCCATTAAATCCATACAATGTCCATTGAGCACAGACCTATACACTAATCAACATTTGCCAATAAACATCATAAATCACTTTAAGTGAAAAGCACCTACAATTAATATCAAACAGCCATGATATGCCAACAACTGATATAAAAACTCTAGCATTTGCCATTAGATATTTACAAAAACAATCAATTAAAAAAATCAATTAGTCAATAAGCAGAAACAGTCAAAATCAAACAGCAGAATTAGCCATCAGACATGTCTACTGCCCATCAAACAGCATTAAAAACCAAATAGAAAATATCAAACAGCAGAATAAGTCACTAGTACAAAACACCAGCCACACGGTTTGGGTGAGTTGATGATTGTTGAAGAGTGATAAATGTGATTTGGTGGGATGTAAGGTCAGACTCGTGTGATATACATACTTTCTGGCAGTGCACATCTTCTGAACACCTCCATCAACTCATCCACCTGAACAAACGGACCCTGAATGCAGGAGAATTAAAACCAGGATCAGTACTAAAGCAACACAGTGCTGTTAGTGCTATAGAGTGTGACTGTAACAGATCATTGGTACAGACCGTGAAACAGTTTGGAGGAGGTAGCAGCTTCATAAGGACAACGGCAGCGGGAGGTACTGGAAACACTCCTCCTGGAACGGGGTGCAGGCCAGGGGCTAGAAAACACAGACACACATTACATGTATGCATGAGGAGGGTTCGAGCCAAGTGATGATAATCAGAGCTGATGTGCTGATCCTTACGAGCGAGGTGTCGGGGCTGGAAGGGGATCATCTGGTTGGTGTCAGGTTTGGGATACTCCGGCTTCCGGTCATTGTCGTCCTTCAGAGTTGGGACAGAAGGAGCAACAACAGCCTCCGGGATCAGCGCAGCGTATTTGGCTCGGGACACGTCCTGACAGGATAGCAAAGAAGAGCAAGAGGTTACCGTGAATGTGGTAGCCTAGCGGTTAAGGTACTGGACTATGGACCAGAAGGTCCAGGGTTCAAATCCCACATCTGCCAAGCTACCATTGTTTGGTCCTTGAGCAAGGACCTCAATCCACAATTGCTTGGATTGTAAGACTGTATCAATTGGAAGTCGCTCTGGATAAGGGCATCTGCTAAATGCTGTAAATGTTATTGGTATGAAACAGTCAAAAATGCCTTGTTAATGCCAGACATACCAGGAGAATGGTCAGAAGGTTATACCACATAGCAAGGCAACAGTAACTCAAATAATCAGTCGTAACTGATCTATGCAGAACAGCATCTCTGAACACACAACACCTTGAACCTTCATTCTTTAAATATTCTGGAAGTAATGACCAGCTGAATCACACCAATGTGACATAAATATCTGGGTTCACAGAGAACTGAACTTGCTGGAAAGTTCTCGTCATCCTGTGGGATATTTTTTTTACTGTCCGAATGCTAGAGTTTTATCTCTGAGGAACGAGTAAACATTCAGTCATGATATACTAAACCAATCCCAAAGGGCTTTAGAGAGGCAAAAATGTCTCAAAGGATTAAAAGAGCTGAACAAAAGTTCCAAACAAAAGTGAAAGAAATGAACATTTGCAGAAGACATTTGCTCAGCAAGCCTCTAAATCTACAATCAGACAGCACCTCTATACCAAGAAACGAATAGCATGCTTCCAGAAGTTTCTTTCATCTAACCACATAACTTAACTTCCTGGAGTTTGTTACCATGGTGATGGTGTCACCTTGACTCAGTTACAGGACCTGTTTAAACCCGGTTGGTAAAGTAATCTCACCTTATATCCGAGGGCTTTGAGCTCGCTGTTGGAGCATGGGTACAGATCCATGAACTTGTACCGGTCCACCAGCAGAGCTGTCTCCTTGCCCTCATATTCATCTTTGAAAGCCACGAAACGCCTGCGCTCCACCTTCAGGATGCTGGCCAGGTCGCCGATGTTACTCTCAAAGGCTAGGAAGCGAGCCCAGATCTCCCTGCACAACACAAACACAAGTACAAGGTAAGAACTTAGACAAAGGGTATTTTGTTTTCTAAGTCCAACAGTAAAGAGTCAATGCTGTCCAACCCGGATTTTTCAGGAGAAAGGCTACCAGACGTAAGAACCCTCTCAAACAGCACCCTCGTGTTGTTATCCTCTGTCAAGGAAGCAGAGACACAGTTCAATCCAAAACTCGACCGGTGACTCAATGATCTTTTACTTCTACTACATCCAGATGTGTTAGTGGAAACTGGTAACAGACAGATCTTACCATTGAGGTGAGATAGATAATCGATATATGCCAGTATATACTCGGGGATGTCTCCATACTTCTTTAGACCGAGCTCGAAAATCTTAAAGGCCACTGATTTGTCCTGATTAGGAAAAAGATAAAGTCAAATCAGGAGTCTGACCGGACACTATCAAACTACGCCCTCTAGTGTTTATCCACAACATGGCTAATAAGCACATACACGATGAGATACATCATTAAGACCACATGGCCCCTAATGAGGTTTAGGTCGGTGTTAGGGGTGGGCAATTGCAGCCAAAGTTCATATCACGCTGTTTTCACTATCAATATGCTAACAATACAACATCATGATATACCAAAAAATAAATAAGTATTTATTCATCATCTAAGAAATGACAACACTTTATTGATCCTGAAGAAAATTGCAGCATCACAGAAGCAAAAACATACTGCATAAGTAACAGGTAGAGATTCTTCAAGAAAAGATTGGTTGGGGTTATATACAAGAGAGAAAATTATATATCTATAAATACATTTATTTACACAAGTACATTCATTTATATAAGTACATTTATTATTAATAACTTATAGATGGCATTCAACAGTAGTCGTCATAAACGTTAACTTGTAAAGTCAAAACAATTAGTTTATTTATTTATTATTCATTATTACTAATGTTATTATTATATTTATTAACCTGAAAATTTTATAAGCACATAAGATGACTTCTGAGGAGGAGAAGGAAAAACCGGGCACAAAGGAATGTGAAGACTAAATAAAGCCCCATGTGTTTACTCAGTCTTGTGCCAAGTATAAAAAGGGCAGTCCGCAGAGCGGCAGACTGAAAATACAGTACAAATGCTTCATGTACAAGTACAAGTGATGTGCTTGGTCAGTTATTTTTTAACGCTGGCAAAAGTTCTCAAAAATCAAACCGTGGGTGAAAAAAATAATGGCATTTTCGCAGTCTGAAAAATCACATTGGTTGTGGAAGATACCATCATTACACACAAGTGGGTTGGGCTTTCGGAACCTGTTTCTGATTTGGAAAAGGTTCCAAAAGTGAAAGAACTGTACCCATTTAAAAAAAAACAAAAAAAAAACAACAACACTAGTTCCTACTAATGCATTTTATGCTTCACATACACAACCGCGATCAGTGCAAAAAATAGATCTGTATTAAGATCTCTGTGTGTCAGGACTTCATATAATCGTTTCATCACGTAGTTTTTAAAATTTTTATACTCTCCACTAGAGCATCAGAGAAAAATGGATGCTTAAATGTTTGTCTCCACATTGAGAGAAAAGAAAAAGGCTAAATGTAGTAAGTGTAGAAAGCTGATCTGTTATAAAAGAGGTTGCACCTCCAACTTTGGAAAAATATCTATGATTCCAGCATGAGCTTCAGCAGTGTACCGTGTTCAACCGACTGCGGTCTCCTAGCACAAAAGCTGCATTAGCCAAGGAGAGTCAAAACTCTTAACGTGAACAAAGCTTAACGTGATTTAATATACTAAAACAATGGGCTACGAAAACCAAACTTCTCTCAATTTCCCTCAGGTACTGGTGATAAGTAATCTCTACTGCTGAACTGATGAACCTTTCATCCAAAAGAAAAGTAGTCATATTTATGTTAAGCTTTCTTCTTCCCATTTAAGATGGGAGTCGAACACGTTTGGAACTGATTTAACGACTGGCATTACCTTGCTGCAGTAGTATTCCATGAGAGCGGCCGTGACGTAGACATGATGCCGCGTTCGTACATCCTCTCTGGCCTTCTTAAAAATGGCACGACCAGATTTAATACCTTCTGCTCTCCGGGCAAACTTCATGTACTGGATGTAAACCTGAGGAGGGCATTAACGTGTGAATGAGCTTTTTGGCTCTTTCAGAGTAATATTCCAGGTCATATTCAGCAGAATGAAGCTCACCAGAGTGGGGTCGATGTCCTCTATGGCTAGCAGGCGGTTGTATATGCTGTGCACCTTCTCATATTTCATACGACTCTGTGAAAACAGATGGTGAAGTTTTCATTGAGGAACTTTAACCTAGTATGGCGGCTGCTGAGCTGCTCAGTGCTGAAGGCCTCACCTCTTCATAATCAGCGAAAGAGAAATAGAGCAGCATGTTCTTCTTCAGCAGGGTGGAGATGGCTCGCTCGTAAATGTTGGCTGCCTCGTCACTGAACAGCTTGGCGTTGTTCATGTCCTGTACGGAAATGCACCATTGTGAGCTGCCTCCAGTAAGCTAGGACACTTATCAATAAAGGACATGAAATAAAATTTTACAGCAACATGTTGAAATACAAACCCCCTTCTCTGCCAGCAGCTTGCTGGACTGTTCCAGATACTGTGCAGCCTCGTACCAGATGTCAGGATGATGCCCGAGCACCAAGAGGCACTGCTCATAGGCAAACATAACTGCAAAAACAAACAAAGACTATGTCAGATCATGCTGTCCAGAATCATTATTACAATGATGATAATAATAACAATAATAAGCAGCTAAGGGTCGAGCAGCTCCACCTGTCAGTATATCATACTAAATAAGTCTGGAGCTTTACTGTATGGCATGCAAGAAATACAATGGTGCTTGAAAGTTTGTGAACCCTTTAGAATTTTCTGTGTGTCTGCATAAATATGACCTAAAACATCACCAGATTTTGACACAAGTCCTAAAAGTAGATAAAGAGAGTTAAACAAATTAGACAAAAATATTATACTTGGTCATTTATTTATTGAGGAAAATGATCCAATATTACATATTAGTGAGTGGCAAAAGTATGTGAACCTCTAGGATTAGCAGTTAATATGAAGGTGAAATTAGAGGAAGGTGGTTTTAGTCAATGGAATGACAATCAGGTGTGAGTGGGCACCCTGTTTTATTTAAAGAACAGGAATCTATCAAAGTCTGCTCTTCACACGTTTGTGGAAGTGTATCATGGCACGAACAAATGAGATTTCTGAGGACCTCAGAAAGAGTTGTTGATGCTCATCAGGCTGGAAAAGGTTACAAAATCATCTCTAAAGAGTTTGGACTGCACCAATCCACAGTCAGACAGATTACGCACAAATGGAGGACATTCAAGACCATTCTTACCCTCCCCAGTAGTGGTCGACCAACAAAGATCACTCCAAGAGCAAGGTGTGTAATAGCTGGTGAGGTCACAAAGGACCCCAGGGTAACTTCTAAGCAACTGAAGGCCTCTCTCACATTGGCTAATATTAATGTTCATGAGTCCACTATCAGAAGAACACTGAACAACAATGGTGTGCATGGCAGGGCTGCAAGGAGAAAGCCACTGATCTCCAAAAAGAACATTGCTGCTCGTCTGCAGTTTGCTAAAGATCATGTGGACAAGCCAGAAGGCTATTGGAAGAATGTTTTGAGGATGGATGGGACCAAAATAGAACTTTTTCTTTTAAAAAAAAAGTGTTATGTTCAGACAAAGAAAAGTACTGCATTCCAGCATAAGAACCATATCCCATCTGTGAAACATGGTGGTGGTAGTATCATGTTTGGGCCGGTTTTCCTGCATCTGGGCCAGGACGGCTTGCCATCATTGATGGATCAATGAACTTTTAATTATATCAGAGAATTGTAAGGGAAAATGTCAGGACATCTGTCCATGAACTGAATCTCAAGAGAAGATGGGTCATGCAGTAAGACAATGGCCATAAGCACACAAGTCGTTCTACCAAAGAATGGCTAAAGAAGAATAAAGTTCATGTTTTGGAATGGCCAAGTCAAAGTCCTGACCTTCATCCAATTGAAATGATGTGGAAGGACCTGTAGCAAGCAGTTAATGTGAGGAAACCCACCAACATCCCAGAGTTGAAGCTGTTCAGTCCTCCGAGCCAGTGTGCAGGACTGATCAACAGTTACAGGAAACATTTAGTTGCAGTTATTGCTGCACAAGGGGGTCACACCAGATGCTGCAAGCAAAGGTTCACATACTTTTGCCACTCACTAATATGTAATTATTTTCCTCAATAAATAAATTACCAAGTATAATATTTTTGTCTAATTTGTTTAACTGGGTTCTGTTTATCTACTTTTAGGACTTGTGTGAAAATCTGATGCTGTTTTAGGTCATATTTATGCAGAAATATAGAAAATTAGACAGCACCACTGTATAAGACCCTGGTTAAAGCACTCTGGTGGTGCAGCAGTCTAATATGCCAGCCCACCACCATGGGGATCCAAGTTCGAGTCCTGGTGGTTCCAGGTGTCAGGTACAGGCACGATTGGACGTGCGGGTGGCATTACTCAAACTACTGTTGGAGTTTAGAACTGCATGTCGTCACCGTTTTAGCAGCAGTGTGCCTGACGGAATGAAACTTGCGAAATTTCAACTTGCAAAATGTTGATAGATAAATAGTTTTTCTGTCCTCCATTTTAAAATTGAAGAATAAACAGTGGAAATGGAATTGTGGTATGATCGCGATAATATACTCTAGGTACACACTATAACATGAGATATTGGCACTGGTGTACTGATCTTCGGCACCCGTCCTGTGGCCTTGTGGCCTATTCAAGCATTGTATTGAAAGAGGAACACAAAACTGCTTGCTGCCAACTTGATATTTACTTGAATAGTCCGTAAGTATTCGTTACATGACAGAGTTTTTTTTTTTTTTGAGAACTGCATTTAAGAACATTTTTATGACATGCTTTCATGAATTTGGCTCCTGGTGCCTAGAACCAATTTATTTCTTTAATATATTCATTTAATTCATAATGTTTCAACCAAACAGGTAAGAACTGAGTCAGCAAAATTACCACCAAGCAACGTTTGTCCACAGTTAACTGGTATTGGAAAACAGTTCTACATTAGACGCCAGGTCACCTCTCTTTGTGATAAGGGTTTGATCTTCTGTGCGCAGCGGGTTGCTCTTCTCCCACTGAATGTATTTCTTCCACATCTCCACTTGTTGGGCTTCCTGAGGGGAGTTCTGGGGGGGTACGGAGGGGGCGTTGCGGTCCAAACCTTTCATCACCGTTTCATACTCCTGCACATATCATGAGTCATAAATGAAGTGCACTTATTACATCCCCCAGCAGGTTATCACCATGTCGGAAGTGCAAGATGTTCTTATTAAATGATGTTGATCTGCAGACACAGTAAGAAGGAAGCTTTTGAGGAGTCAGAAAGTTGAGGCAGCTACCTTTGCGACTCTCCGAGCATTCATGTAGTCCCTACTCCGATCCTCAATCATCTTTTTGGCCAGGTGAATATTGATGCCCTGTAAAATGGAGCAAAAGAGCCAGTTACAGAAGATTTTATTTAACAACAAAAGTTGGGGACCCCGGGATCGATCTATTTAATCCTCATACTGGTAGAGCCTAAAGTAAACAATGCAGGTATGTGCCGTTTAACGACTGCATTACGTTCCGTCAAACAGGTCGTTGACCAAAATGGGCCTTCACCAGGCATTACCATAATCACATAGTCTTTTTATGCTACTGTAGTGTAAATATAAAGGGTATTTTCACAACTGCATGCAAACGATACTTAAATGTGTCAGAGATACTGCTGAAAACATGAGTGGAACGCCACCAACTATCAAAGCAGCTACACACTTATGAACACCATGTACAGCTTGTTACAAATAAGTAGTGGAAAGTCATCCGCACAAACACGAGTAACTTACAGAAAAAAAGCCTCCAAACACATTCAAGTTAGAACTGTCTCTAAATCAAACGTGAGCTAACAAGCGAGCACGCAAGCATACGACCGGTGAGGCAGTTATACATGCACACACACTTCCGCTCTTTAACTCCCACTTCTGCTCGTGGATCTGCAGCGCTGATTGGCTGTTGAAGTGACCACCTGATTACGGCTGCAACATCCGGAGTTAAAAGCCAGATTTTTATTTCTTACTAGAATTTATTAGAATTTCTAAAACCTCAGTCATCGGATGGATGTTAAACGGCTCATACCTGTATATCCATTTCAGATTTACAATCTGAACCACCGACTCTCCCTCACCTCTTCATATTTGCTGTAATCCCTCCACAGCTGCTCGATATTGATCATGGGGTTGACGCAGCCCCTCTGATAGACCCTACGTACGGCAGTGATGCGCTGATTCTCTGCATACGATCCAACTGCCTCACTATCACACGGAGCAGAGAGATCAGAACCTGCGCTCATGACGCACATGCGTGAAAATTCTTTCAGGTGTCACATACTTACACTCCTTTAAGGAAGTTGATATAGTCCACCCAAATCTGGAGAGAGAGCAAGAGTGTCAGTGTGATTCTTTAACGCTAGTGAACGGAGCTGCAATAACGCTATGACGCTCACCTGATACGACATGATCTCCATTCCAATTTTATCCAGTGCGAAATCATACGCCTGAGCCATCTTTTCCCTGACAATGCAAAAAACCCACATAATGAAAAACAAGTCTCACACTCACTGGCCACTTTATTAGCTACACCTTTCTAGTACCAGGTTGGACCACCTTTTGCCTTCAGAGCTGCTTTAATTCTTTGTGGCATAGATTACAGAAGGTGCTGGAAACATTTCTCAGAGATTTTGGTCCCTATAAACATGACAGCATCACACAGTTGCACATCCATGATGAGAATCTCCTGTTCCACCACATCCCAAAGTTCCTCTATTGGATTGAGAGCTGGTGACTGGAGGTTGGGTCCCTTTTTGAGTGTTGGTCCTCCGAAGCTTTCTTCCTCATAACACTTAGGGAGTTTTTCCTTGCCACTGTCGCCCTAGGCTTGCTCAATTTGGGATTGAACATCGATATTAGGAGTTATCCTGCTGGAAGCAGCCATCAGAAGATGGTACACTGTGGTCAATGGGATTGACAAGGTCATTAACAATACTCAGGTAGGCTGTGGGGTTTAAACAGTGCTCAGTAGTTCAAATGTTAAGGTGTACCAAGAAAATATCCCCCACACCACCAGCAGCCTGAACTGCAGATACAAGGCAGGATGGATCCAAGCTTTCATGTTGTTTACACCAAGTTCGGACTCTACCATCCAAATATTGCAGCAGAAATCGAGACTCATCAGACCAGGCAACATTTTTCCAAACTTCTGTTGTCCAGTTTTGGTGAGCCTGTGTGAATTGTAGCCTCAATTGCCTGTTCTTAGCTGATAGGAGTGGCACCTGGTGTGATCTTCTGGTACGGTATCCTATCTGCTTCAAGGTTGTATGTGTTGTGCATTCAGAGATCCTCTTCTGTACAACTCTGTTGTAACGAGTGGTTATTTGTGTTATGGTTGCCTTTCTATCAGTTCCAACCAGTCTGGCCATTCTTCTCTGACCTCAGGTATAAAAGGCATTTTCACTCAGAGAACTGCTCACTGGATATTTCCTATTTTCTCTTTTTCAGACCATTCTCTGTAAACTCTGTAGAGATGGCTCTATAGAGTAGATCAGCAGTTTCTGAAATACTCAGACCAGCCTGTTTAGCACCAACAACCATGACACCTAAATCACATAAGTCACTTAAATCACCTTTCTTCTCCATACATGACTAAATGCATCGAGTTGCTGCCATGTGGTTGGCTGATTAGATATTTACATTAAGGAGCAGCTGTAAATAATGAAGTGGCTGGTGAGTGTTTTAACAGGTCAACACGTACTAATGAGCAAATGTACACAACAACAAGCAAGTATATAAACAAGAAAGTAACAGAAATTGCTAAAAAAATAAAAAATAAAAAAAATAAAAATAAAAATTTAAAATCAAACTAGATGGGAAAGGCATAAAAGTTCAAGCATCTATGGTCAAACGAAATTTGATGTTCATTTTGTAAATTAAATACGTTACACAATCTCTGGATATAATTAACTTGCAAGGGATTCCTGCCCAGCCAGGAATTCACAGGGCTCAGAAGAGCACGTACCTTAAATGGGGCTACAGCCCAGCTCAGCTGGTCGACCTGACATGAAGACATTGCCGGGACTCAAACTCGAGTCACCATGTTGGGGAGCTAGCATTAACGTTAGCCCGATGCGACACCCAAGTTATATATATCTTACCATAAAAGCACTAGTGGATAAACCGGAAATGTAGCAAACCTTGGATTATTTATGCATTAATCTGTGCATAAATTAACACAGCCTCTGCAGGAAATTTAACTATTGATTTAACTTTGACAGTATATATTTTTAGTACAAAACAGATTTTAAACAGTGGAATTTAAAGAGGACATTTGAAAAAAGCTTTGTCACCTTTCCAGATGATCCACCAGCATTTCTATAAGGTCTCAGAATCCAACTGAGTTGTTTCTGGTTTATTTGAGGACAGAAATCACCTACTTGTAGCTGGGGAGTTTTCCTTTAGTTTCTCTCACATAGGAAAGGTAGCATTTCCACAAGTCAATGTGCAGAACCTTCATGAGGCATCTCTGAAATAACTGCAACGGATGACACGTAGTTGAAGACAAAAGGATGTTGGTTTGTAAAATCATTGTGTGTTGCACTGTACTAATGGAACAAATTATGTTTTCACTCAAGGGCATTTAATACAGCATGACTTTCTTTAATAAGTACAGTGGTACCTCGGTTCTTGACCACCTCCCAAATTGTCAAATTCGTTTCTCGACGCATTTTGACCAGACAATACTCTCAGTTCTCGTCATTTGCTCCGTACTCGGAGCACTTGCTTAAACTTGTATGAGTCGAGCAGTGCAATTCGTTTCAGCCGAAAATCGATTCACAACTGCCCTTTCTCAGTGAAGACCTCCGCTGTGTTTATCGTGCTTGTCATTATATTTACATCTATGGTATTGTATTCTTAGTGCAAATAAGTGTCCATGGGTCCTAAAAAGGTTAGTTTATTTTAGCCAACTGAAAGGAAAACAGGAATTGAATGCTCCAGAACACAGAATGCTGCAGTTAGCTTAGCAGCTATGCTAACACCCCCAAGTTCACCAATAGAGTAAGTATTTTGCTTTTACTAATCACTTTTGGTCCATTACTCAAATAATTAGACTTTTCAACACTTTAATATAAAATAAGCTTTATGTTAATTATTTTGGCCAACTGTAGGTTAATGTAAGTGCTAAAGTGTAATAGACTCCGCTACTTATCAGTTCATGATACATTTAACTTATAATTGATTTTGTGGCAACATATCCCTATTGTAAATCAGGGAGCACCTCTACAATACAACTCCATCAACGCATATAAGGCCTTGTACAGTGTGGATTCTCTGGGGTCTGTGGATTCATTCAATTTACATTATTCATTACGGGAAAAATCTGCATGATACTTGATTTTTCCAGTTTTTGACAAGCCTTCTTGAACACATTAACAATGAAGACCAAGGTACCACTATACATGATGTGTATATGACATTGTTGTGGCCTCTGCTCAAGGTTCACATGTTATAACTTCATGCTTCAATATTTGTGAGTAAATAAAATAGTACTGAGTAAGTCAGAAATTCAGACAGAGGCCAAGACATTTTCATCCAAAATTATCAAAATGCAGTGTGAACTGCAATCACTAAACATGCGGTTCATTCTCAATCAATCGCTTCTCATTAATCTCAGACAAATTCATTGCCCTATGAATCGCTTTTGAATTCCTTTTACTTGTTGTAGGGAATTTGCATTACTGAACCTCTTGCATTTGCATTAGTTGCTTGAAGCTATTGCATTTAGATGCTGTAGCCTGCATCCTAACCAGGAAAATAGGGTCAAATAATTGCTAATGCTTTTTAAAGCTGTTCAGCATTTTTTTTTTTTTTTAAGTACAGCATATCTTACTGATCTCCTGAGGCAGTATAGCCCATCCTGAGCACTTCAGAGCATCAGTTAATCTCTAGGATGGGGCTCAGATGGTGAAATATGTTTAATAAATTGTGATTAAATCAGGAACGCAAAAGTCCAGAGAGCGAGATGAAAGCTTACCTTTTCAACCTTGTCATAGTTTTTAGCCTTGATCTGTGGATAGATTGCAAAACTGATGTTATTAAAGCACGATTCTGCTTCAGGAGAAAGATATGTATTGTTATATTTAAAAAAATAAATAAATACAACATGCAAAGATTCCCTTTGAGACCAACAATGTGAAAGTTAGAACACCCTAAAATCACAACACAACAGCTTGATTTGTATTATATGGATCCGTTTTGTTCAGTCCAGAATATCCAGTGTTGCTGCCTTTAATACATGCACACACACTGCTTTGTTAAATGAGCTCAGATAAACGCATCATGCTGGTGGTGTAAAAACAGAGTGGTGGATTGAATAGCTTGTATTATTTCAAATTATTCATTATCAAATTATTAAAAATATTAAAATATTATTATCAAATTATTATTTCAAACAGTTGTGTTGCATCTATGTACATTACTCGAACAGTCCAGGTAAATATTTGTCTTTATAAAAATGCAATGTGATCGTTTTACACCACTTGTACTGCAGCACAGGACTACGACTTATTTATTGAATCCAAGTCTACGGGATTAAAAAATTACCAGTTGAAATTGAGAACACGACTTCCTGTGTTGACTCTCCATAAAGCTCACACTTTCACTATGATGATGTAAAATGTGTGCATCTATTCATACAACAACAACAGAGGTGGATAGCACAACTTGGTGTTGAGAGTGAAATACTGAGCTTGTGCTTGTGCCCATGTGTAAGGCAGAAGTCATAAAATTATGACTTACATTAGTCAAAAATCAAACTCCGATTTATTCCTATAGTGCTTTCTACAGTGGAACATTGTCTCAAGCAGCTTTTTATATTATATTATTTTCTAATACTGCCTAGGGCGACAGTGGCAAGGAAAAACTCCCTAAATGTTATGAGGAGTTATAAAAGTTGCTGCCTGGTTCCGGCTCTGGATAGTCAGCCCCTGACTAACCCAACATAAGACTATGGGCAGCACAGCAGGAGATGAGAGCAGCACCCCCTGAGTGGGGTGGACACTGTCCTATAAGGCCAGGCTTACCCTCAAAGGCATGTCTACTCATCTATGAACATTAGGATTTACAACACCATGTCAACACACGTCAGGATACATGGTCAAGTTTTCCAGTAAAGTTGTTTATTTTCACTGTTACATTTCATTGGTGTGACAATGTGGTTTGTCGAGCAAGCAAGTGGTCAATAAACATGAGCTCTTTTTTTATTTTTGGAATTCCAATTAGTACTATTTTAAACAAGACATTTCAAGTCCCAAAAACATAATTAAGGACAGGATTCAGTCAACAATTTGACAAATACAAGAGCTTGGAACAGAAAAAAATTTCAATTCTACCTTATGATAGGTTCAGCCAGATTCAGCAGCTCAAAGACAAGACAGCTTTAAGGAACAGAAACCTGTCTTCTAAACTTTAAAACAAAAGTACTGATGCTGGTACCAAGTCTGTCTGAGTTTCTGATATCACCCTTAAATTCAATTATTCTGTCAACCAAAATCTATAGTAAAAGGCTCTGGTGTAACATATGATGCTAGTATATTATTTAACTCGTATAAGAGTAACATTTGCCAAAACTGCATAGCGTCACGTGGCTCTCGGTATGACGTCAAGAGGATTATTCTAATGAGCTGTTTACTTAAACTTGTGTCAGTCAGTTCTGAGTGATTCTTATCTGGATAAAGCAAATCAGTTCAGATTTAGATTGCTTTGACTGTGCTATTAATTACCGCTTCGATTACCCAAACCTATATTGTCTCGTTTTCCTTAACCTTCCTGATTAGTACAGTACAGTCCATCTCAGTCCATTTCGGGCACTGAAGCTAGCCCTCAGTTAATCCCTAGGATCAGTCACAGCTCAACTGGTGGACAATGTTTCTTATATCACAATTTACAAATGTCTAGGCTCACAGCCCTAACTGAACAAGCCTATTAAACAAGCAACAGTGGCAAAGAAAACCTCCTAATAGTCTGTATTTAAAAAAAATAATAAATATAATAACAGAGAATGAGTATTCAAGTTCAAGTTCTGGTGGTGCCTTCTGGACTGCTCAGGCATCAGACAGACATTCAACTGGCCATGTCTGAGGGAAGCAACCCCTCCCAAGTCCTGAGTGAACAGATGCACTATCCAGGCTGTGTTTCGCCTGTGCCCTGCACTACTCCAAAATAATCTCCATACTCCATATGTATAGCAACCCTATTTAGAAGATATGATTTCAACTTGACAACTGAGTCTCCTTTGTGTCATGTACACTTAGTATCAACATGCTACAACATTTCAGAAAGATTTACCATTTCATATAAAGTTGCGTGTACACGTATTCCAGCTAAAATTTGGCTTATGCTTTAAGTTTTAGTGGTCACTGCACTTTTTAGTCCTACATTTGTAGCCCATCGGTTTCTTTACATACTTTGTTAGTCCTCTTTACTCGGTTCTCTAATGGTCAGGACCCCGACAGATCAGGTACTAATTGGGTGGTGGATCATTCTCAGCACTGCAGTGACATTGATGAGTGGATCAAACACAGCAGGGCTACTGGAGTTTTAAAATATCTCTGGACTGATAAGATTCCACCAAACAAAAATGTCTAGCCAACAGCATCCTGTGAGCACTGATGAAGGATTAGAGGATGACCAATACAAACTGTGCAGCAACAAATGAGCTACTGTCATGACTGACTTTACATTCACAAGGTGGAGCAATATGGTAGATGTGTCTAATAGAGTGCACAGTGAGAGAATACAAAGTTTAAAAACTCCAGCAGCACTGCTGTGTCTGATCCACTCATACCAGCAAAACACACACTAACACATCACCATATCAGTGTCACTGCAGTGCCGAGAACGATCCACCACCCAAATAGTACCTGATCTGTGCTGATTCCATGGGGGTCCTGATCACTAGAGAACAGAGTAAAGGGGACAACAAAGAATGTCGAGAGACGGACGGACTACAGCCTGTAATTACAGAACTACAAATTTCATCTATATGGCATAAAGAGGCTGATATACTGGACACTGAATGCAGAAACAAAGAGTTGTCATAAATTTAAATGCACCATTAACAGGTGGAGGAAGTTGAGACATTAAAACAATCAATCAAAAAAAAGTCACCCACGTTTGCTCATGCAAATTTTCATTTTTATTAAATTTATTTTAAAAATGTAAGCATTACAGTTGCCTGAACATCATTTTTAAGTTTTCTTTCCTGCAAATGTTTATTTGGAAAATCAACAAAACATGTCACTTAACCTGGGGTACCAAAGCTTTTGCATGAGTGCTTCTTGGTTATGCAAGTCCATTGTGCTCACATTACATACTCACAGGCCAGCCAGTCACAGACACAAATTACAGTTCAACAATTAAACAGATTGTTTTGTAAATCAGTTTTATTAATTTTTTTTTTTACTAAAAAAAAAAAAAATTTGTTCAAGTTTAGCAAGCCAACCATACAAATCTGTAGAACATGCAAGCACACCTTAAGTGAAGTTATGCTTTGTGATCAAACCAGCCAAGATCGAACAAATCTGTTGGCTCTGTAACTGAATAACATTCTTAGGAGAACTGTACTCGATAGTAATTATGAAAAGATCTACTGTAGGGCATGCTCTTTGCTCTTAAAAATAAAGGCAACGAAACCCTCTAGAGTTCCTTTAACCCCAATAGTGAAAGTTCAGCTCCCCTAACCACGAATGCCTAGAGACGTCCCTGCTCATCAGATGTTATTGTGACACTTTTCTAAAATATAATTTGTAACCCACCAATATATACACCTACTTCTACTCCTGACCAGTGTTGTTCTAAAGCCTGGATTATGCTTCCTCAAAAGCGGTTCAGACAGATGTTTGAATTGGTTTACTTGAACAAAAGCTGGTTTAAGTCATCAATCATTGGAGGAGGTTGAAGTAAATGGCAGTACACTTGTTGCATTTGGGGGAAAAATGTTAAATACTTTGATGCAGAAAATGCTTAACATGGCTTAATGTACCTAGGAACATGCTATTAAACTACACACTAGCGTTATTGGCCAAAATGACAAATGAAACTGCTGTGTGCATGAAGTAGAACTCATCAGGATCTTTGTTGTAGATTGTTAAAATAAGGTATTAAGATTACCTTAATACAAACTCGTGATTTGTGTTTTTACATCTACTGTGTCAGGCAACACACTAAAAAAAATGAAGGTGACTAAAGTTTCTGCATATCTAAAGAAAGAAAGAAAGAAAGACAGAAAAAAAAAAAGATTCTTGAAACAATTACTCAAGTCAAAGGAACCTGCCTACTTATAAATGCATATCAGTTACTAAAAACTGCAGCTTGAGTGGCTGCAGACAGTAGGTTCTGAGGACCTGGGTTCAAACCCTGGGCTGGGTTTGCAATGTGAATGTCGGCTGGCACCTTGGTCAGGGTGTACCTCTGAATTTCAAGAGAAGCTCTCTGCTTTCAGGATAAGCACTGAGGTACAAAAAATGTGTACAATTTATTGTCGGTTTGCTATTGAGATGATAAACCTAGTGAACCTATTGGTGGTGTACTAATTAAACATACTAACTAAAAGACCATTAAACCCACATGGCCCATAACATTTACTTAGGTGTTACTGTTCAAATTAACATTACATGAATGTCCAGACCCAGTTATTAGCAGCGGAACATTACCCATCATGTTTCCATCCTCCACTGGCTTGCTTTCTTCTGACAGTGCATCCGTGTGTCATCATTTTCCAGATAAACGATGATCACATACCAAACCGTTCACTTGATGGAAAAGAAAATAGCACTCATCAGATCAGATGACCTTCTTCCATGGTTACCAAGCTCCAGTTTTAGGGGATGCTTCACTCTGTGTTGTGACAAATTCCTAGTGCAACCAGCATTAAACATTTCTGTGACTTGTACCATATTAGCTCTTCTCTCCATTTAGATCAGCTGAGATTGGATCATTGCTTTCAAGCATCGGTGAGCCTGGCATGCCAACATCCTGTTCCCAGTTGGTGGTTTGTCTCTCCTGTCAGTAGACACTTTCACACCAGTGGAACTTTTTCATAGTTCTTAGAACTGTGCCCCCTTTGTCGTGGATTTCCACCGCAGGAACAGGGTATGTACTTTTCTCAGCACGTAGGGATCCTGAGTGAGGCAAGTTTGCAGTGACGCAAGTGTACAGTGATTGGTACAAATGCATTTCTTCCCTTGTTAATCTGGCTCAGGTCTTTACTTAAATGTTTCTCTCACATCCAAATTGTCAACTACGAGAACCGTCTGTTCACTTACTCTCTAAAAAATCCCAATCTTAACGTGCTCTTGGCAGCAAATAATTAATGTTATTCGGTCTGTGTGTGGTTTTAATGTTTGGGCTAATCAGTGTCTAATTACTGCTAAGGTAAGTGTGACTTCTTCAAAATCTCAGGTGAAACCCAAGTCTCTCACCCTGACATCCACGTCAAGAGCAAATTAACCTGCCACACCAGTCTAATTTTGATTAGGATTCCTGAGATAGAGGCAACGGGTGATCAAGGGCACTGAAAGAATAATGAATAAATGTTATTAAAAAAATCATGCAGCCAAGGAAACATTCCATAGACAAACTTAAGTTTGATTTAAGCTTCTCATAACCACAAATCAAGTTTGCATAAACCCCAAGTTAATGTGACCCATCACTTGACATAAGCAACATCCATCATTCAGTCGAGGGAGAGCTGGTGCCTAGCTGGCGCCAGAGGGCACAAGGTAGGAACAACCATAGACAAGGCACCAATCCATGGAAGGGCACATGCACTCGTACAGTAGGGGTACTAGATACTTGGTAGGGACACCAGTTAACCTAGCATGCATGTCTTTAGTCTGTGGGAGGAAACCAAAGTACCCGGAGTAAATCTACACGGACACGTAGCGGAACTCCACACTGAAAGGACCCAGACCACTCCACCTGGGGATTGAACCCAGGACCTTCTCGCTGTGAAGTGACAGTGCTACCCACCAAGCCACTGTGGTAGGAGCCAGCTACTGGAAACAGAAGTTCCTGTGGGCCTATGTTGGCGTGGACTGACACCCTGTCCAAGGTCTAACTCATACCAGCATGTAGTGAATTCCAGAAACCCCCAAGAACAAGAAACCTGGACTGTTACAGACTGAACGTATTGTCTTAACGACAAATTCAGCTTCTCTTTGGGATCTGATGATATTCGGGTTCGAGTATGGAGGCCTGACTGAGGGCTTCAATGAATAATTGCTAAAATTCCTTGGCCTGCCCAGTCACCAGATTCATTTCCAATCAATAATTTATGGGACCAGCTGGGATTCCAGCTTCGGCAACTACAAGTGCGAAGAATGTACAGGCCGAGCTGTAACATCTGTGGGCAAATGTGTCACAGGATACCATATGGAACCCGTTTGCCTCCAAACCCAACTGCATCTCATCTTGTATCCAGACTAGAGGCACCCTAAAAGGGTACTAGAGTCTCCTTTCAATTGTACAATTTCCAGCCAATTAACATATCCGTTCTCTCTAATATTGTCATCACTCACATATGTCATCATTACATTCACACAAACATTCATTCGATTCCAACAACTCTTTCTTGGTGCATTTTTTTTGTTGGGTCAAGGAGAGCATTTATTTAGGCTAATCTCCTCAAATGTGCAGTCCTTCAAATAATTCCATTCTGTAACCTGAGAGTAAAACATGCAAACCATGCAGGCTTGTTAGTTGAAATACTTACCATGTTAGTTTGAGGATGTTATGTGGAAGCTCCACTCTCATGAAGCATCAGTCTGCACACTACAGCTTTAAGACTACATATGGTATACAAGAATAGTGTCTGTCTTACACTCTGGTTACGACTAATGTTTTAAAGAAGCAGAAGAGTTAAATGTCAGACAATATTACATCAAGTTCACACTAGTAAGCAACACGCTTCTGAATGTGTTTTGTGCATGTCTAATTATCAAAACTATATCCAGTATAAAGAATAATAACAAATACATGTAAAACGGTAATACAAGATGAATTGTAATTTGACTTGCAAGTACAGAAAACAAAGCTTTTCTTTTCTGCATGTGAACACTAGAAGGGGATGTAAATTCATTTATGATGTCGTGAGGAAAGAGATTACTGACATGAATAAGAATAACAAGGCCAGTTACTTGGATATGCAGCTCTCCAAGCCAAACTGCACAAAAACTATGATTTAATGGTATACAACTTGCTGCTGTTGCAAGAATCGTTAATGCCTTATTTTCCCAATTCCAGCATTTAGCAGATGTCCTTACCCAGAGCAACTTAAAATCGAGCTGAGAATCCAAAACTAAATGTCAGCATTTGACAGCTTGGCATAGTTGGAATTTGCCAGTCAGAGTTGTTCGCTATTTAAATGCATGGTTACACCAAAGGTAAATACACGTCCAATACATGTTTAGTGTTAAATGTTTGCAATTTCATTCAATTTTGCACTAAAAGGGTAAAGCAGATTCCTTTAACTAAAAAAATCAGTGATGCACCGAAAAGTCAGCCACTGAACCTTGTGCCTTTCCCAAATAGAAGAAAAAAAGGTTCATGTCTGGCTGGACAAGTGTTGAATGTAGACAGGGCAAATGGAGCTCAGGGACCAAAGGCTTGAACTCGCACAAGCAAACAAAGCACATGGCTTCAAAAGTTTAAGATGAGGACTTTCAACAGCAGAGTGTGCGCTTAAAGAAATGCGGGACAGTTAAGAGGAATCAATATGCCTGCAAATTGTATCACTGGAAATGCGATGTGGAGTCGGGGCATGAGGGTGTGAGAAAGTCTAAAATGTATGCGCCAGGCAGGTTTCAAAATCTAAAAGCATTACAAAGTTGTGCAGTTTGCTTCACTCTCCTGTGCTGTGATCTCCACAGACAGACACATCCATAACCACATACAAATTGTTATAAACTAGAAAAACTGCTTTGAATAAAAATTTATAGTTTTATGCGTTACTAAGATTTATCACTTCACAAAGTGTAAGCCTAATTCACCACACCCTTACTTCAAAAGGTATATATGAATCACTGGAATCATCCCACTTGAATCTGATTCTACAGTGGGGCAAAAAAGTATTTAGTCAGCCACTGATTGTGCAAGTTCTCGTACGTAGACAGATGAGAGAGGTCTGTAATTTTCAACATAGATACACTTCAACTATGAGAGACAAAAAGAGGAAAAATATCCAGGAAATCACATTGTAGGATTTTTATAGAATTTAATTGCAAATCACGGTGGAAAATAAGTATTATTTGGTCACCCACAAACAAGCAAGATTTTTGGCTCTCACAGACCTGTAACTTCTGTAATATGCTCTTCTGTCCTCCACTCGATACCTGTATTAATGGCACCTATTTGACCTTGTTATCTGTATAAAAGACAGCTGTCCACAGCCTCAAACAGCCAGACTCCAAACTCAACCATGGCCAAGACCAAAAGAGCTGTCGAAAGACAACAGGAAGAATATTGTAGACTTGCACCAGGCTGGGAAGATAGGCAAGCAGGTTGGTGTGAATAAATCAACTGTGGGAGGAATTCTAAGAAAATGGAAGACATACAAAACCACTGATAATCTAGTTCGGTCAGGGGGCCCCAAACAAGATCTCATCCCGTGGGGTCAAAATGGGACCATCATGGGAATGGTAAGCAAAAGTCCCAGAACTACACAGAGGGACCTGACGAATGACCTGCAGAGAGCTGGAACCAAAGTAACAAAAGGACTCGCATTCTGCAGTGCCAGGTGTGTCCCCCTGCTTAAGCCAGTGCATGTCCAGGCCCGTCTGAAGTTTGCCAGAGAGCATATGGATGATCCAGAAGAGGATTGGGAAAATATCATGTAGTATAATATCAGAACTTTTTGGTAAAAACTCAACTTGTCATGTTTGGAAGAAGAAGAATGCTGAGTTGCATTTCAAGAACACCATACCTACTGTGAAGCATGGGGGAGGAAACATCATGCTTTGGGCCAGTGTTTCTGCAAAGGGGACATACGACTGATCCGTGTCAAGGGAAAAATGAATGGCGCCATGTATCGTGAGATTTTAAGTCAAAACCTCCTTCCATCAGTGAGAGCATTGAAGATGAAACGTGGCTGGGGCTTCCAGCATGACAATGATCCCAAACACCACTCGGGCAACGAAGGAGTGGCTCCGTAAAAAGCATATCAAAGTCCTGGAGTGGCCTAGCTAGTCTCCAGACCTCAAACCCATAGAAAATTTATGGAGGGAGTTGAAAGTCCATGTTGCCCCAAAACATCACTGCTCTAGAGGAAATCTGCATGGAGGAATGGGTCAAAATACCAGCTACAGTGTGTGCAAACCTGGTGAAGACTTAGAGGAATCGTCATTGACAACAAAGGTTATATTACAATGTATTGAACTTTTGTTATTGACCAAATACTTATTTTCCACCATAACGTATAATTAAATTCTTTAAAAATCCTACAACATGATTGCCTGGATTTGTTTCTCATTTTGTATCTCATAGTTGAAGTGTTGCTATGATGAAAATTACAGACCTCTCTCATCTTTCTACGTAGGAGAACTTGCACAATCAGTTTGTAGTAGTGTATCACAAACGACAAACACGAGATTACCTTGACTACTGTTATCTTGAGGATTTATAAATAGGATTTGATTTACCTCTTTATATTTATTTATTTGACAAGCAATTTAATGCAAATAGACTTTGAACTGATAGTCTGGGAGGATACGGTCTTCGAAGCTCATGTTTAAACAGTGCAAAACTGGTTTATGCTTCCTCAAAAGTGCTTTGGAGAGTCAACCAATGAAAATTTCTAAAACCTGGAGAGTCCATATTTTATTCGAACAGCAGAAGGACTTTTTAAATCAAACACGGGGGCACTGAGTTTTAAAACACAAAGTACATTCCTGGGCAAACAAAAAAAAAAAAATGGGCCAAACACAAATCTGCAAAATATTAAGCTTTGAATGGTCTCACCAGCAAATAACCAGTCAGCAAGTTAGCAAGTTGTTTCTTCGAAGAATTTACAATCCCAAATCAGAAAAAGATGGGAGGGTATGAAAAAACGAAAATGGGTTCCATGCAAATATTTTTATTTTATTTAATTGCAGACATTCCAAAAAAGTTGGGATGGATGCAATTTAGTGCTGGTAATGAGGTTTAAAAAAAATTGAGATGGGATTTCAAACAGGTGATGTCAGGTGACTGTATTTATGATTCAGTATCTGATGGTTTGATTATTTTCGTTTGTTTAAGGTCTATTAGTTTCAATGGCAATTTCAGGGACACACACAAGGTTACATCAAGACAGCTCAATTTAGAATAATCAATTAACCTAATGCATGTCTTTGAACTTTGGGAGGAACCTGGAGTATCCAGAGTAAAGATTGGCAGAGGATCTCCAGTTTATCAACAAACACATGAGAATTATTGAAATGTTTAAAAACAATAGTCCTCAAAGAAAGACTGGAAGATATTTCTCCCTCTACAGTGGATTATTAATCATTAAACGATTCAAGGAATCTGGAAATATTTTGGAGCACAAAGGCCAAGGACGCAAGCTGAACTTCTGTGATCTCTGATCCCTCAGATGGCACTGCATAAAGATTCATTCATCAATAGCTGACAGAACCACTTGGGCAAGGGATTACTTTATCAAACCTTTGTCAAACACTACAGTACAAAGTTATATTCACAAATACCACTTAAAACTTTACTGTGCAAAAGAATCCTTATATTTTGTATACCGTTCTGGTCACAGAATTTACGTGATATTAATAGCCCAAGGAAACAAGCAAGAATTAAATGAATAAAAGAACTTTGTATGGGATAGCCTTTCCATCCCCATAATAGTCTTGGTGATAAACTTAGCGTTTTACACGGAAAAGAAAAAACAAAACAAAAACGGGAAAGGGGGAGAGAGAAAAAAAAAAAAAAAAAAAGTTGTTCAACTCAATCGTAATGGCTTAAAACAGTTGATGAGTACGGTGGTACATCGGTTCTCGTCGTTAATTTGTTCCAGAAGGTTTGCCGAGAACCGAAAATGAGTACAGAGCAATTTGTCATGAGGAATAATGTAAATTGAATCAATCCATTCCAGACCCCATGACAATCCACACTTTTGTACAGAAGTAATGGAGCTGTACAGGTGCTCCCTGATTTATGATGGGGATATGTCCTGACAAACGCATAAGTTAAATCTATCATGAACTGAGGAGTTTAATAAAATCTTAAGGTAGAGCTGTCTAAAGTGTAACATAGCAGACCCTCAAATAAGCAAGGATAAGTAAGCTAATGTTTAAAACACGTACATTAACCTACAGTTGGCTAAAATAATTATTTGCACTAAAACAGTACTTACTACAAATACTTTCCATATTAGTGTATTAATATTCTCTATGGGTTGCAAATCTGCACTCTGACCAGGCCGACACAGGAGTCTGATGAACTTGTTCTCAAGCCACTTCTTGGAGGTCTTTGCTGTGTGAGCCAGAGTATTGTCTTGTTGAAACATAACGTAATCGGTCCTTTTTAGAAAATAACTCTTCGACTATGGGAAGCAAGCCTTTCTGCAATATTTTCTGGCATTAATTGACTTCTCACAGTAAAGCAGCTCACTAGTTCGAGCAACCAAGACACCTGCTGGAGCATCACCAAACTCATCTCTGCTCAAGCCCTCGGAATCAAACTTTCCATATTCTGTCGAAAACTTCATTCTGTCCTTGATATTTTTGCTTGATGGCAATGGCTTGTTAACATCTGTACACAAAACAAGCATTAGACAAGCCTGGTTATTGTTCTTGTCCAAAGTGTCTTGTTTCCTGGGGTCTTGAATTCTGCTGACAGTTTGACTGTTAACTTATTTCCTGTCTTTGACAACTGCAACATGAGGTGGTCATCTCTGAAGAGGCATTAGGTCTTCCAGATCCTTTTTTTCTGGAAATATCTCACAGGCACAGACCTGTTCTCTTAATAGCTGATAGTGAAAGGTTGTGTCTTAAAAGGTCTTGTAAATTTCAGAAAAGTTACAGATGAAGAGCAGCCATTTTGTTTCTGATAGCAACCCTGACATGATATCTTGCTTTTTCCATTTTGTGTTTTCATCTTGAAGATCTCATCACTCCAGGTTCTATTTAAGAGCTTAGGGTTTTATAATCGAACACTTAAATCATTTCATGATTTTATCTCTGTGTACAAGACGACTATGTAAATGTTCCCGTTTCCAGGTCCTCCCCCCTCACATTTTCTGACCAATGATTTGTTGTTAGGACCATCAAAAACTTTATGTTTTGCAACTTTAGGTCTGTGATTTCTTTTGCCCAGAAAGTGTAACAAAACCTATGAATGGACTAGCCTTTTTGATCATGAGAACTTCATAACTACACTTAACTTCTTATTCACATCTTCCTACACATATCCTACTAGAGACAGAATTAAACAAAACAGTATCAGTTGTGTTAGACCTCAAAAAAAATAAATAAATAAAAACAATCCTTAAACTATGACTTGACACAGTTTTGTGTTTAAGGTAAAAGGTACTTTAATAATGAACAATTGATTTATTCAAAAAAAAGGAACTGTACTACCACAATAGTAAGAGTAAAACATTTACCAAGGTTCACTAATATACCAGATAACCCCAATCATATCATATACTAAAGAGTATATATAAAGAACTAAACTAATTATTAGTGTTTATTACTATACTTGGTTATTATCCAACGATTATTCACACTCAAAATACTAGCCCATCACCCCATGGGACACTTGTTTGAGTCCCAGAGCTTCTGGCCTTGTCAAGCACTTTTCTGAGAGGGGAAAGGTCCATCTTCCTGATCAAGACCACAGTGAAGGTGGCAGGTGGATGTGTGAATGGGTGACTATTAAACCTAGTCAACCCACTGCCAATAACAGAAGTAGCACTCTGTGGCCTCTAGCTCCTCCCTCCCTCAGTGTAGGGGTTTACTTATGTGGAAGGGAGTCAGGAGGAGTCTAGAACAGAAAAGTGCATAAGATGCCAGTCAAACACAAGGCCAAGAGAAGATACATTTGCATTACTAGGGAATGATGCCTCTACTGGCTTCTCCATCACCAAACTCACTGATTATGTCTATGTGACACATTGTCTGGCTGGAAGGCACCATTAGAACTTGAATCTGGGTCACTCCGTTGGCATGACCCCACACACACACACGCACACAAAAACACAATTCTCTCACCTTAGGAAAGCAGCAGGGAGTCAAAGCTACACCCAAACCCACTGCTTATTTTTGACTGGCCAACTAGTACTTAAGTGGAAAACTGACAGAGATGACAGGATGTTACCATGTGTGATCTACCGTATTTTTCGGACCATAAGGCGCACTTAAAATCCTTTAAATTCTGGTTGCGCTTTCTGACCTAGAACCGATTGTAGATGGTACACGGCGCTCATAAATCTGTCAAAATGTTTTAGCATGGCCTTGGTAAGTTACAAAGCTTACGGCCACCGTAGTGCGCAGCATCGCAGAGTAATACGGTATGTGCTTCAGCATTAGGGTATGTGCATTCATTCATTTTCGAAGCGCATTTCAAACTCAACACTATCAGTCACACAGTACAGCATAGACATAGAGCAGCTGCGAGAGAATTCAACATTAACGAATCAATGATACGGAAGTGGAGGAAGCAAGAAGACGCCCTGCGCCAGGTAAAGACCACCAAACTGAGTTTCCAAGGGAACTTAAGAGTTTTGTTTCATTTCATGCGCCTTATAACCCGGTGCGCTTTATGTATGAAAATAGACCCGTTAGAAGTTGATCATTGATATTGCGCCTTATAATCCGGTGCACTTTATAGCCCGGAAAATAAACAATACGGAAGAAGATCACAAACTTAACTGCCAAGGACAACTGGGTGAACCATTAAGGGGGACAAGTTGGTATGTCCTTTTCAAACAAAAATATACGAAAAAAATGTGTAGCAATGACCAAAACTTTCAATAGCATGAACAGCTTCCTACATCGTAGCAAAATTATATATATATATAAATAATATATATTATATATATATGATATATATATATATATATATATATATATATATTTTTTTTTTTTTTTTTTTTTTTTATATATATGGTCAAATGGCTTGTTATTTTTGTACAAAAAAAAGCCAACGCATCCTCTGCAGGGAACAAACTTAAATGACACAAATTTGAGTTTCATGACATTGCCAAAGAAAAACTTGAGGATCATCTGGAAGGTGATCCACATGTTCAAACAATTGTTTTGCCAATACGTCAAGTCACCTAGATACGAACCAGTTCCGTTCTGGGAGTGGGTTCATATGTCCAAAAGTTTGTATGTCCAAATATTTAGCCTGTCCATTTTCAGGCTTGCCACTTCTTCGTGAGATAATCACTGCTTAATGACAGCTTAATAACAGACAATCTGGGTTTAAAATAGCACAATAATTCCACAAAAAGGATGTCTGTACTGTGCACAGTCAGTGTCATGACTACACTACCTAGCCTCCATCGCTCCTTCTACATCATCCCCGCATGGTGCAACATCTTTGTTTACATACCAACATCCTGATTTACTTCGGCTGGGTGATTTAAACCCTACATTTCCTTTGTTTGACACGAATTGAGTACGAATCATCCATTGCAATGTGTGTTAATTTATCCTCATTCAACTTCCACTCTTTAGGTGCAGAGTGAAGTCCTTCAGCACAAATTCCATGGAACACTTTCATCCAGTGATTCATCACAAAGAAAAAATAAATAAAAAATACACAATGGTGCATTTGTTTTCTTGTTTTAAGATTTAACTCTTATCATAGTAGTGTTTTACATGATAGTTATTCCCCAAGTTAAAAAGTTATGTATTCCCCAAGATAAAAGTTGTATGTATATAGTTAATTAGCTGAGATCTGGTTGTAGTATATAATTATTTTTAAGGGGAAAAACAATAATTAAAAAATAATACAGTTCCTCCGAGTAGTATTCAACCCCCTGCACATTTTGTAGATTTACACATTCGGAGCTAACTTGGCATTGTGACATTTGGACTGTAGATGAGCCTGGACGTTTGAAATGCACTGCAGCAAAAAAGAATGTTATTTCTTAGTTTATTGTTTATAAAAATCGTGAAAAGTTTATTCAGCGGGTCAATTATTATTCAACCCCTCAAACCACCAGAATTGTTTGGTTCCCTCAAGTATTAAGAAGTAATTGAGGCATAAAGAACAATGAGCTGCACATGTTTGGATTAATTATCCGTTTTTCCCGCCTTTTCTGACTATTTAAGCCCCTCCCCAAACTTCTGAACAGCACTCATACATGGTCAACATGGGAAAGACTAAGGAGCAATACAAGGCCATCAGAGACAAAGTCGTGGAGGGTCACAAGGCTGGCAAGGGGTACAAAACCCTTTCCAAAGAGTTGGGCCTACCTGTCCCCACCATTGGGAGCATCATCCGGAAGTGGAAGGCTTATGGAACTACTGTTAACCTTCCACGGCCTGGACAGCCTTTCAAAGTTTCCTCCCGTGCCGAGGCCAGGCTTGTCCGATCAGTCAAGGCTGACCCAAAGACAACAAGGGGGGAGCTCCGGGAAGATCTCGTCGGTGGGGACATTGGTTTCAGTCAATGCCATAAGTAACGTACTCCACCGCAATGGTCTCCGTTCCAGGCGAGCCCGTAAGGTACCTTTACTTTCAAAGCGCCATGTCAAGGCTCATCTACAGTTTGCTTATGATCACTTGGAGGACTCTGAGGCAGACTGGTTCAAGGTTCTCTGGTCTGATGAGACTAAGATCGAGGTCTTTGGTGCCAACCACACCCGTGACGTTTGGTGACAAGATGGCACTGCATACGACCCCAAGAATACCATCCCTACAGTCAAGCATGGTGGTGGCAGCATCATGCCGTGGGGCTGCTTCTCAGCAAAGGGGCCTGGCCATCTGGTCCGCATCCACGGGAAGATGGATAGCACAGCCTACCTGGAGATTTTGGCCAAGAACCTCCGTTCCTCCATCAAGGATCTTAAGATGGGTCGTCATTTCATCTTCCAACAAGACAACGACCCCAAGCACACAGCCAAGAAAACCAAGGCCTGGTTCGAGAGGGAAAAGATCAAGGTGTTGCAGTGGCCTAGTCAGTCTCCTGACCTTAACCCAATTGAAAACTTGTGGAAAGAGCTCAAGATTAAAGTCCACATGAGACACCCAAAAAACTTAGACAACTTGGAGAAGATCTGCATGGAGGAGTGGGCCAAGATTACTCCAGAGACCTGTGCCGGCCTGATCAGGTCTTATAAAAAACGATTAATAGCTGTAATTGCAAATTGTAATTGTTTTTCCACAAAATATTAAACCTAGGGGTTGAATAATAATTGACCCAAATGCTTATGTTTAAAATGGATTATAATTTAACTGAGCAACCTATATTTTTTGTTTGTAATATTTAGGCATCTGTTAATAAATTCTGCTCTTGTTCAAAGTTTGAAGGCTCTAACTTATTTGTAACTTGTTAAATTTACAAAATGTGCAGGGGGTTGAATACTACTTGGAGGCACTTATTTAATACTTATTTAAACTACTGAGAGGTTCAATATCAATTTCAACCTAGTATGTTTTAAAATGTCACAGAAGTGTGTTCCCTGTAGAGGCAGCTTATACGTTTGACCCAATGTGTTCCTCCCCCAAAATATGGTGATATGGAAGCATAAACCAGGATTTCCTAAGAAATTGCATTTGATTTTTGGTCAAACTCATCCACTAATGTCCTCTGAGCTTTGTTGTTTGGTTTGAATGCGTCTCAGATCTACAGTGTATGGAACTCTTAATAATCTGCCTTCACTGTAATGCTGAAAAAAATACTTTTGAGATGCGAGTACTGCTTAAAGCATAACATTCATGTTGCTCTTTTGTCCATGCCTAAAATGAAACAGATCTATCGTGACGTGTTCACACACACCATTCACAATGACCTCAAAGAAATGACACAGGAGGCAAGAAATTGACACAAGTGAATAAAAGGCTAAAGCACTCCAATACTATCAAAATAGTTTAATGCTGTTGCAGATTAAACATGCAACAATATCAAGTTAACCTCATCAAACTGAAAAAATAATGAAAAGTAATGCATACAAGCCCCACCCTCCTACACCATGGGTTACAGGCTGTCACAATTTTACCACCTGTTAATTTCACTGCCGTGTGAGGTGTGTGAAATTCACATTGTTGATCCAAATGGGGATTTAACCTCTTGCAAATATATAAAAATTTGTAAAAAAAAAAAAATAATAATAATAATAACCTCAGCTTCAATGTAAAGCTTCCAGAATCTGCCCGAACTGGGGAACTGGGTGATAAGTCTCTCATAGGTCTTCCTTGCTTTATCTATAGGCTGGTTCTAGAAGAAGTAAAATGTGTTTACAAAAACAACAATGGAATCCCAGTTATCAACGTAAGGCAGGATCGAGCCCTCCCCGCCATCCCAAATTTCAATTCTTCCCCGATTAGGTAAAAAGGAATGCAACCCTGTGTCACTAAACCTGTGCTTCTCGAATCAGTATGCTCCATGCGTCCAGGTCATACGGGTTTTCTTCCAACTTCTTCTCTGCTTTCTTCACTTTTTCTGGGATGTATTCCACAGCCTGTAACAGAAAGGAATTGCCAACTAATCAAAGTCATGCACATTATTTTTTTGCATACTGCTGTAATAACGCATTAATAAACATTTAATTTCCAATGCTAAGAATAGAACTTAAGGCTGGGCAAACCACTTGAACATGACAAAATTCTGTTTACTTAATGTCACATCAGCATCAATAGATATTTGTTACAGGAGCAAAGATGTAACAATACCAGCTCAGAAGCAAACACGCTCACACTGGGACAAATTAGAGCAACCTGTTAACCTAGTGCATGTCTTTCAAATGTAGAAGGAAAACTGGAATAAAAAACTGTTTATTCAAATATACAACAATGTGAGGATAATGAAATTTCATAGATGTCCTGAATCCATCATCCCCCCCCACCACCCCCCAAATATATAAAGCCCTGAATATCAGTCAACACTCAACCTTGATCCCACACTCAGCCAAGTCACACACATCATATGTGATGGTTACATGTTTATAAGACGGTTTGTGCCCAATTTATGTAAATGATCCATTTAGTTCCAATTAAAACTCAAGTGGATTAATTAGAAAATGTCACATCTACTCCAGCACTTTAAACTGACATCAAATCCAATTATAAAATGTGCAACAATCATCAATATAGCAGGCTGGAATGTCACATCCTGATCAATATTTCATTAGATACCAAACTCATATCAGTAATGACCTGCAGACTTCATACTCATTCAGTGTTTCAGGCCAGTGTCAGTCCAAGAGTAATGCTTAGTAGTTTACCTGAAATGAAGTGAAATAACTGAACAGTTCAATATTGTGGCCTTGGAGAGTACAACCAGCTTTACAACATACGCTCCCTGGCCACCTCATAAGGCATCTGTCAAACTGTCCATTAACACAAATATCTACTTAGTCAATCACACGGCAGTAACACAAATGCATTTAGGTATGTAGACATGGTCAAGACGACCACGGATGTAGGGTTGCAACAACGAATCAATAAAATCGATAATAATCGATTATCAAAAGCGTCGACAACGAATTTCATTATCGATTCGTTGGGTCGCATGATTTGTGTTTCCCTCCCCTTGTCATATCCGCTTACATTACTTGAGGCACTTCGTCAAGGCTGGGAAAAAAATACGAGCGAGTTGATCGGAGCGAGGGGGAGCCGGCACGAAGGCGGAACATTCAAAATAAGTTAGTGTTAAGAATCAGTGCTGCCAACTTAGTGACTTTGTTGCTATATTTAGCGACTTTCCAGACCCTCTAGTGACCTTTTTGTTTTTTTAAAAAGCGACTTGCGACAAATCTAGGGACTTTTTGTGGTGTTATTGGAGACTTGGAGACTGAGATGAACACACATTCTCTTCAGTTACTGTCCTCAGCGAGCAGCGGGTGCTGCCATGAGCCTCGTCCACACCGCAAATAAACTGCGCATGCCCAAAGCCGCCGCTGACTGACCCCGCCCCGTATTTACAGAGCGGGGTGTAACTATAAATGCGTCTTCAGTGTGACATGAAAAGAAATCCCTGTATTTAACTCACACAGTCTCAGTCAGTCACTCACCTCATTCACCACATAGTCTGTCACTCACCCCATCCACAGTGGGCGCCTCTTTGTGCAAAGCTAAACATCCAGCTAGCAAGATAATAGGGCCAACAAAGTGCTGAAGGAGGAATATGGCTCAACTCAAATGCTGAAGTTGAGAAAAAGAAAACGAAAAAAAACTAAGTAACTCCGCCAAAGTGTCTATTTTAAGGTCACTTTGCCAGGCCCAAACCCGGATAAGAGAGGGGGGTTGAAAGTAGAATAGCAATTCCTGCCGACTGATACTCTTATGTTAACATTTAACAACACAGCAAAAAACTGATTTATGTAATTTATGTAAAAATAATTTATACAAAGCATTAAAGTCATGAAGTTATTTTGAGAAGTGACTGCCTATTTTGAGATTGGACGTAGTTATTAGGAGATAATCTAAACCTGTAAAGTTGCTTTGAGACAATGCTCCATTGTAAAAAGCGCTATATAAATAAATCTGACTTGACTTGACTTGACTATTTCAAAGGCAGCAGAAGTTGTTCATTTGTTCAGAGTTCATTTGTAGTTCTAACATATTTAGGGTGTTTTTACTCACTTTCTCTCCCACAACGTTATTCCTTTACAGCTTCAAAAACATGTATTATGCAAATTAGGCGATGACGTCATTTAGCAACTTCTAGCGACTTTTAGGACAGCCAATAGCTACTTTGCTTACTGAGGAGTTGCCAACACTATTAAGAATGAAATAAATTCTACAACTGAAACAAGACCGACGCAGAGGAGGAGGTTCGGCTTAAGTCCTAAAAAGTGTAGAAACACTTCACGCTTCACACAACTAAACAATGTGTAACATGCAAGCTTTGCTAAAGTGATCTGACCTGGCACGGGAGTACCACGGTGCTGATACAGCCCTCGAAACGCAAACATGTCGGAGTCACCGATGAGGATGAAGGGAGCTCAACAACAGCCTAAGTCACCACAATATCCCGAGTTTGTTCCGTTTTGAAGTAAGGAAACGTAATGGCGCCCTGGATAATGACAGTGATGAGTTAACAGAGACAGATATCCTATATTGGCCAGGCTAGCCAACTCCTATTTATGCATTCCTGGTACTTCAACACTGTCTGACCGTCTATTTTCTACGGCAGGAAATATAGTCTCTAAAAAGAGCGCCAGCTTTAGCCAGGAGCATGTTGACAGGCTAACATTTTTGCATTGCAATGCAAAGTTCCTAAAGAAAGGGAGTGAATGAGTTTGTATGTAGTGTTTGCATCAGAGATGCATTTATTCTTCTTTATTAAGATAAGATAGCCTTTTATTATCCCACAGGGGGAAATTATTTTGTTATGGCACCAAGAAGGAAGAATCAGAATAAATAAATTATATTAATAAATATAAATACATTTATTATTATTATTCAATTAGCACTTATTTGCTCTGTTAATCGACCGATTAATCGATTATTAAAATAATCATTAGTTGCAGCCCTACACGGATGGTTCAATCCGAGCATCAGAATGGGGAAGAAAAGTGATTTAAGTGACTTTGAATTTTGCAATTTTGTTGCTGCTAGATGGGCTGGTATGAGTATTTCAGAAACTACTGACCTACAAGGATTGTCACACAGAGCGATCTCCAAGTTTAACAGAGAACGGTCCGAAAAAAGAAAATCTCGTGAATGGCAGTTCTCTGGGATAAAATGCCTTATTGATGAGTTCAGAGGGGAATGACCAGACAGGTTTGAGCTGATAGAAAGGCAGAAACTCATAACCACTTATTACAACTGAAGCATGCAAAGGAGCATCTCAGAATGCATGCTGAGCCTGGAAGCAAAGGGGTTAGAGCAGCAGACCATCATACTGGGTGTCACTCCTGGCAGCTAAGAACAGACAACTGGGGATATGATACAAAACAACAACAACAGGTACTCCCCGAAACTGGACTATAGAAGATTGGGAAAAAGTTGCCTGGTTTCAGTTTCTGCTGTGACATTCGGATAGTAGGGTCAGAATTTGGCGTAAACACCACAAAAGCATGAATCCATCCTGCCTTGTATCAATGGTTCAGATTGCTGATGGCATAATGGTGTGGGGGGTATTTTCTTGGCACACATTGGGTCCTTTAATACCAATTTAGCATCATTTAACACCCTACCCAAATACTGACGATGACAATTTCCATCTTCCCGCAGGATAAGTAATCATGTCAAAAAGATCAAACTGTCTAATCTCAAACTGTTTTCATGAACATGACAATGATTTCACTGTACTCAAATGGTCTCCACAGTCACCAGATCTCAACCTACACATGAACTTATACATGAAATACAAACATTTTGAAATGTACCGCATTTTTCGTACCATAAGGCGCACTTAAAATCCTTTAATTTTCTCAAAAATCGACAGTGCACCTTAAAATGCGGTGCACCTAATGTATGGATTAATTCTGGTTGTGCTTTCTGACCTAGAACCGATTGTAGATGGTACATGGCGCTCATAAATCTGTCAAAATGTTTTAGCACGGCCTTGGTAAGTTATGAAGCTCACGTCCACCATAGTCAGGAACACAGCGGAGTAATACGATCTGTGCTTCAACATTAAGGTGTGAGCATTCATTCATTTATTTTCGAAGCGGATTTCAAACTCAGCGCTATCAGTCACGCAGTACAACATGGAAATAGAGCATCTGTGAGAGAATTCAACATTATCGAATCAATGATACGGAAGTGGAGGAAGCAAGAAGACACCCTGCGCCAGGTAAAGAAGACCAAACTGAGTTTCCGACGGAACTCAAGAGTTTTGTCTCATTTAATCCGCCTTATAACCCGGTGCGCTTTATGTATGAAAATAGACCCGTTAGCAGTCGATCATTGATATTGCGCCTTATAACCCGGTGCGCTTTATAGCCCGGAAAATACAGTATTTTATGACCACAGTGGAAAGTAAATTTCAGTCTGTCCATATGATGAGAGTCTCACCAACTCTAACACTGTGTGAAGTTGTTTTTAACTGTCACAAAAGTTCCTGGTCAGTATGTGAGTGGGACAAGTCTACTCAATAGGTGTTCCATACGGAGGACAAAGTTTAGAATTAAAGTACAAAACCGAGCTTAATAAATTAGTGTTAAAAAGACCTTTTTATACAATCACTATTCCCCCTTCAACAAAACATAACCAGCAAATTAGCAGTATCAATAATTAAACAATTTGAAGTAATTACAGCTTTAGTTGATAAGATGATTTACTTCAAACTACATGTTGCTCAAAAATGGTGTGCTAATTCAGCTAAATGAGGGTCTAATTCCAAGTTTCAGGTACTCCTGGTGAAATTACGTTTTGTTGATTTTCTAAAACAAACACAGGATAAAAGATTTTGCAAACAGCTCATTTGTGTTGGGTTCAACCCAGTTCCATATAACTAACAATAATAAGTGTCTGCATGTCATTAGCCATATTACTATATCGTAAAACAAACTATGAGCACCTGTCCACACCCAAGCTGCAAGTGCTGCTTAATACTATCAGAGAAAGTAAACATCATTGATATTTGATTTAACACAAGCACACAAATCTATGAATACAAACTTAACTTTCTGGCCCTTTCCCCGTTTTCCTTTGGCCTACATTTCCTTCACCAAAGCACATTGCTAGAAAAATCATGTCACAAAATGTGTAACAAAAGGTACACAGAACTGTTTGAGCTATTTTTTTACTATTAAAAAATAAATACACAATGTATACATACATTTTTATACACCATTATAAAACCTACATTTGGAAATGATTGAAATGTATTTATTTTAAAATAGTCCGTAGCTACAGATCTATAAATCTAAATCGCATGAGGGCGGCACAGATGAGCAAGTGGTTAGCACTATCGCCTCACAGCTCCTGCCCAGACTTGGAGTTTGCATGCTGTGTCTCAATGAGTTTAGAGACTCAAATTCTTAAATCATAATAAATGTTCCATTATCCAGGCAATAAGGATATCACATTATACCAAACAAATTATTTAAATAAAACATGTCAGTTAATAGGTCTACATCACAATTTACAGCAACAGAAACTTCCAAAAATCCCCTTTGGGGATAAATAAAGCACTCATCTGTCTATAGGTACCTGCAAAGTTAAATTTACTGCTCATGTAGGTAGTGCACACACAAGCCCAGATTAGCCACTGATTCACCGGAGCACCCTTGCTTATAACTTGTTTTAGAAATATGCTGAGATTGTACTGCATCTGAACCCACAACAAAAAGAAAGTAGACCAAGTTTATAAAACCTAAAGATTAACTGTTTGGTTCAAGATCTTGCTTATATTATTATATTACAGCTGTCTAGACAACCTTGCTAAATGAAATTGGTCAGGCAAAATAGAACCGACCAGGCAATTACGTTCAAACTGGGGTCAGATTTGGAAATGTGATAAACCCATAAGCACTCTTACAATTCTGACATCATACATTTACAGCATTTAGCAGATGCTCTTAAAGTGACTTACTACTGGTACGATCTTAATGTACAACTGAAGCAGCTGAGTGTTACAGCCTTGCTCACGAGTCTAAAAGAGAGAGCTCAGCTGTGTTGGAGCATGAACCCCATCAAGACTATCCCACTTTCACATATTTAAAAAAAAAATAAAACAAAAAAATAAATAAATAAATAAAAAATTCTCACTAATCCCATTATAAATGTTTGAGGTATGTTAATTCCCCTACTCACTGTCTGAACCCATAACCCCAGTAATTTTATCACTCTGTTGCCTGTTGCAAGTCGTGCCTAATAACACCCTGACCCTAAAATAATGGAAATGCACAGCCCTGTGGCCTCTTGCTATATAAAATAGCTTTTCACCTTGTTCATATCTTAAGCATGTTTGTGCTTTTTCAAGATGAAGGAATTTGCACTTGCAAATCGAAAATACTACTGGCACAAAGCACTACATCAGCTCCCAGCCACAGAGAACAGTAATGCTGAGTGAATAAAGTTTGTAATTTTGATGGTAAAATCCCAGCTACAGTTAGAAAAAGAAAAAAAAAAAAAAAAAAAACCTCTCGGTGTGCGCTAACCACTGTGTCTCTGACTGCTTTCCCAACCTGGGTCAGGAGAATGCAGAACTGGCAAAGATATTTTTCCTCCAATACTGTAACACCAACAGTTTGGCAAAACTGCAAGGAAAACGTAAGTATTTAAAACAATTATGTAGTGTGTTTCTTTGGCCACTGAGTATTAGCTAACGCTAACAGCACAGGTAAATACATTAGATGGAATTTTCAAGAACAGTATTGGTGTTACTTACTGCAGGATCCACAAGGTTATATTAACACTTGGAAGATGAAATTCATCTTACCAACACATAAATAACATGAGAGTAAAATGAGTGAAATGGGTGGACATGTCACCAGAGTTGTCCTTGCTGCTGTTGTCATGCTGGTAGCACAAAGCCATCCCCAGTAAATCATTGTTATTTAAAGAGACAGGCACAAACAGTCTGTTTAGAAGGATGCTGTTGTGTTTGATCCTTGCAGTATCTTGACCAAAGTATGTCACAAATATTCCATTAAGACCCCAGGGAACTGTGGTAACTTGTGGAAAGGGGCGTGTCACCTTTGCTCACTTCAAAACATTTACCACATTCAGCACTAGTTGTACAGCACTGGTGTATACTGCTGCACCTCACAATGATGTTTCTGATGACAAAATCAAAATCACAACCAGGTTGGAGTTAAATGCTCTTTGTAAATGCAGCAAACATGTCGGATGTGTGGAAGCATTTTAACATGTCAGAGAATAACCCAAGAATGGCCGTTACTGACCTAATAGGCTATTCAACAGGTAAACACAAATTCTTGATTTACTAATTAGTTTATAGTCACATCGCATTTTCTATTGGATTAAATCTAATATTAAAAAATTATTTATTTAAAGTTATACTGGCATTATATGTGACATTTACTTGGGAGTGGCAAATAAAATGTAACCAGTGGGACACTGACTGTGCAACTTCTCCTACTTAGAAAGATGAGAGGGGTCTGTCATTTTCATCATAGGTACACTTCAACTATGAGAGAAAAAATGAGGAAGAAAAAAAAAACTTAGGAAATCACATGTAGGATTTAAAAATAATGTAACTGTAAATCATGGAGGTAAATAAGTATTTGATCACCTACAAACTAGCAAGATTTCTGGCTCTCACAGACCTGTAACTTCTTCTTTAAGAAACTCTGCCCTCCATCTGTTACCTCTATTAATGGCACCTGTTTGACCTCTTTATCTGTATAAAAAACACCTGTCCACAGCCTCAAACAGTCAGACTCCAAACTCAACCATGGCCCAAGACCAAAGAGCTGTCGAAAAACACCAGGAAGAAAATTGTATACCTGCACCAGTTTGGGAAGAGTTAATCTACAATACGCAAGCAGCTTGGTGTGAATATATGATCATGAGAACAGTGAGCAAAAATCCCAGAACTACACGGAGGGACCTGATGAATGACCTGCAGAGAGCTGGGACCACCTGAAGCCCGTCTGAAATTCCCCAGAGAGCATATGGATGATCCAGAAGAGGATTGGGAGAATATCATGTGGTCAGATTAAACCAAAATAGAACTTTTTGGTAAAAACGAAACTCGTGTTTGGAGGAAGAAGAATGCTGAGTTGCATCCCAAGAACACCACACCTACTGTGAAGCATGGGAGTGGAAACATCATGCTTTGGGGCTGTTTTTCTGCAGAAGGGACAGGATACCCGATCCATGTTAAGGGAAGAATGGAGCCATGTATCGTGAGATTTTAAGCCAAAACCTCCTTCCATCAGTGAGAGCATTGAAGATGGAACGTGGCTGGGGCTTCCAGCATGACAATGATCCCAAACACACTGCTAGGGCAACAAAGGAGTGGCTCCGTAAAAAGCATTTCAAGGTCCTGGAGTGGCCTGGCCAGTCTCCAGACCTCAACCCCATAGAAGATTTGTGGAGGGAGTTGAAAGTCCGTGTTGTCCCAAAACATCACTGCTCCAGAGGAGATCTGCATGGAGGAATGGACCAAAATACCAGCTACAGTGTGTGCAAACCTGGTGAAGACTTACAGGAAACGTTTGACCTCTGTCATTACCAACAAAGGTTATGTTACAAAGTACTGAGTTGAACTTTTGTTATTGACCAAATACTTATTTTCCACCATAATTTACAATTAAATTCTCTAAAAACCCTACAATGTGATTTCCTGGACTTTTTTCTTTGAAAAGAAAGACAAATACATTTAGGCCATTTAATTCAAGGAATTGTGGAAACGGTAGCAAAATGAATGAAAAAAAAAAAAAAGTATCGGCCTGTGGCCAAGTGTTTCATTTTGTTCGGTTTCGACTAAACATTTTAGCGCATCCCTAACATTTGCAAACACATTGTGATTACATAGACAGATGTTAGCATTCATGACACACAAAGCAACAAAAAAAAAAGTGAACAAGGAAGATTTCATTCAAGAAAACACACCACACCAAGTGAATTTTTTATTTTTCATGCATCACAAGAGAACCTCAATTAGAAACTGCATGACTATAAATGCTATGCCATATAAATGCTGGTTCTATCAATATTTCCTTGCATACCAAATAGGAGAAATCCATGTATTGATTTTACACAATATATATACCCACATTAATGAACTGCATCCTTCTAATGAACATCCATTGGACTCTGTGGTGGCCAACCCACGTATGAAAATGAGGTCTCGTGCTTCCTGAACCAATCTTCACAATTTGAGCCTGATGATTCCTGGAATTTTCATCTTGGAATATGCCCATGACATCAGAAAAAAATCCATTGATGGAATAACCTGGTTGCTCAGTATATTCAGGAAGTCAGCTGACCTCATTCTTTAAGCACCTAACATCGCTGAATCTAGACCTGACCAACTGCAGCAACCCCAGACCACAGCACTGCCCCCACAGGCTGGTATGGTAGGCACTAGGCATGATGGGTACATCACTTCAGTCGCCTCTCTTCTTACCCTGATGCACCCATCACTCTGGAACAGGGTAAATCTGGACTCATCAGACCACATGATCGTCTTCCATTGCTCCAGAGTCCAATCTTTCTGCTCCCTAGCAAATGGAAGCCGTTCTTGCCAGTTATCCTCACTGACCAGTGGTTTCCTTAACACTACACAGCTGTTAAGCCCCAATCCCTTGTGTTCCCTTTGCATTGTGCATGCTCTTACTTTCACTATGAAACATATCTCGGAGTTCTACTGCTGTTTTTCTACTATTTGATTTCACGAAACGTTTAAGTGAATGACGATCACGATAATTCCAAATTTTTGATTTTAGTAGTTTCAGCAATCTCCTTAGATGTTTTCTCTGCTTGAAGCATGGCAATAATTTGACCCTTCTGAAACAGATTAACATCTTTTCCACGACCACAGGGTGTCTTTCGACATGGTTGTTTAACAAATGAGAAGCTATTCACTGCATCAGTTAGGCTTAAATAACTAGTTGCCAGCGGAAAATTTTTTTTATTGGGCAGGCAGTGTATTAACTCAGAAGTTTAAAGACACCAGAAAACCTAATGCAGGACATTGGAATGAGGGAGGAAGCCAACATAGCTGGGCATGAACATGCAAACCCTACTGAGGCATTGAGTTAGATTCATAGAGGGGATATCTGGACCTCGAACAGTGGCGCTAACCACCGTGTTGCCCTGGTAAACTACTCTTAATAAAACAAAAGCACACAAAAAGGTTAAATTAAAGGGATATACAAGTCTAAAAACCAACCATGTCTTGTAAACTTTGTATGGTATACAATGCATTTGTTTTACAGCTGATAGTGCAATTAATCGTTGCACATTTATGTTGGCAAACAGTGAAAAGTAACAACCGGTGACACACTGAATAAAAACTCCCATCCGAAACCCAATTTGTTTGTGTTTTTGTTTTCCGAATGAGAGAACGCCATTAATCTTAGTGCTTATAAAATGACTGCAGATTATGAAATGATTTCATAGAGTAGACAGTTTCATTGTTGATCTGTTGCTATTCAAACTAATCACTGGTGGAAAATGCTTGTATTCGTAGAATAAAACACTCCAACTTCTCCATTCAGACCACTAGGATGTTGATTATTTTCCCATTATTGTACTATTCTTCAGGCTTTATTCCCTAAACAATATTCTGTTTGGAGAAGAGTGAGAAACTTAACTACACATCTTAAACATACACTCACCGGCCACTTCATTAGCTACACCTGTCAAAACTACTTTAAGACAAACATCTAATCAGCCAATCACAAAAGATGACCTGCTGAAGCTAAAACTGAGCATCATTGACTGAAGTGACTTGCATGGCATGGTTGATGGTGCCAGATAGGCTGGTCTGAGTATTTCAGAAACAGCTGATCTACTAGGATTTTCACACACAGCCATCTCCAAGGTTTAAAGAGAATTGCATAAAAAGTAGAAAATATCCTACAAGTGTCAATTTTCTGAGTGAAAATACCTTGTTGATGCCAAAGGAGCATTGCAAGACTGGTTCAAGCTAGGGCTGCAACAACGAATCAAAATCGATAATAATCGATTACTAAAAGTGTCGACAACGAATTTCATTATCGATTCGTTGTGTCGCATGATTTATGTGTCCCCCGCCTTATCATATCCGCTTACGTTACTTGCGGCACTTTGTCAACGCTGGGGGGGGGGGGGGGGGGGGGGTTTAACATGCAAACCACGGGAGCGGCACGATACTGATATAGCCCTCGAAACGAAAACATGTTTCCTCACTTCAAAACGGAACAAACTTGGGACCAATCCATCGCAGGGCCTATAATATTCATTGTTCCACAATTAACAAAAGACTCTGTAAACAGTGTTGCATTACAGGTATGCAAAGTTTAATGTCATACATTCTGTGAAACAGGAAGCTGAACTAAACGTTCATCGAACATTACCATAATCACAGTAGTTTAGATGTTTTGAATAGTGTTTCATTTTAAACAATGATATTAATTAAAACAATATGAAAACATTTAGTACTTTACAGTAATTCTTTGTCTTTTATAAAATTTGAAATGCTTACTGATAAAAACATCATTGTTTTCTACCTTCAAGACTGCGATTCTCTTTTCCATCAGCAAGTGCTGCAAGGATTCACTTGTGTTAATTTTCTGTCATTCACTTTATAATTATTTTGACTTTTATTTCATTGCAGACAGTATGAACAAGATGTTTCATATTGTGTCTGATAAAATTCATTTACTTTGTTCATAAAAATCCTTTCCTGCATTTCATTCCAAAAAAAGCTGAGACAGAGGCAAATTAGTGTTAGTAATAAGGTTTATAAAAAAAATAAAATAAATAAAAATAAAAAAAAAGAAATAATGATGTGATTTCAACCAGGCAATGTCAACAAGTGATTGTAACTATGAATCTGTACAAAAGCAGTATCCACAAGAGACTTTGAGGAGAAAACAATGGGCAGAGGATCTCCAGTTTGTCAACAAATGTGCGAGAAAATTATTAAAATATCTACAAACAATGTTCCTCAAAGAATGATTGGAAGAGATGTCCATATTTCTGTCCTCTTTTCTTTGATTTGGCTTGTTTTTGAAAAACCCAAGGATGTTGCTCTAAAATCTCAATGTACGTTTCAGCAGTAATGGTGCCGTCACAGAAGTGTGAATGACCTTTGCCAAGGGCACTGACAACCCAATACCATGACAGACTGACTTTTGGACTTCAAAATCAGATTTATTTCTATAGCGCTTTTACAAGGGACCATCGCCTCAAAGCAGCTTTACAATTTTCTGTAACCTATTTCTATTAAGCCCAATCTCAAAATAGTTGAGCCTAGGGCGCCAGTGGCAGGTTAAAACCTCCCTAAATGTTATTACAAGAAACCACAGGAGGAAAAATTCTCTAAAAAGGACCCATCCTTGTCATTGATAAAAGTCTGGATGTTCCTTTTGATCTTTGGTCCAGAGCACACAGTGTCCATTTCTTCCAAAAAAAGGTCGAGAATACAAATACATCTGACCCCAAAACACATTTCCACTGTGTCATGGTCCATCCCAGATGCCTCACTAGGCTTGGGTATTGAAACACACCAAAGTTCCAAGAACCGGGTATCCATTAAGAAAACAGAGTTCCGATTAAACTTATCGGTTCCTACTAATGCATTTTATGATTCAAATACACAGCAGTGATTAGTGATAAAATATGTCTGTATTATGTCTGCCAGGACAGTGATTTGATACAATCGTCTAATGCATTAGAGGAAGATGAATGCACCAAAATGCTCAACATCTTGGCTTTGCTGTGAGAGAAAAAGGAAAATCTGAATGAGAAATGTGTAAAAATTGATCTGTTGTATAGGAGGTGACAAAATCTCTAAGACGGCAGCACGATATTGAGCATCACCAAAGCTGTGTTAGCTGGGAGAGTCCAAAAGCTACATTAAACATTACACCACGCTAAACCATGACCTAGGAAAACCCAACGCATCTTAATTACTACTGGTAATAAGTAATCTACAGTCATGGCCAGAAGTTTTGAGAATGACACAAATATTATATTTTCACATGATCTGCTGCCCTCTGGTTTTCATGTGTGTTTGTCAGATGTTTTTATCACATACAGAAATATAATTGCAATCATATTATGAGTAAAAAAGCTTTCATTGACAGTTAGAATGAGTTAATGCAGCAAGTCAATATTTGCAGTGTTTGACCCTTCTTCAGGGACCCTCTGCAATTCTCCCTGGCATGCTCTCAATCAACTTCTGGACCAAAATCCTGACTGGATAACCAGTCCATGTTCTTGCACCAATCAATGCTTGCATTTTGTCAGAATTTGTAGGTTTTTTTTTGTTTGTCCACCCATCTCTTGATGATTGACCACAAGTTTCTCAATGGGATTAAGATCTGGGGAGTTTCCCAGACCATGGGACCCAAAATCTCTATGTTTTGTTCCCTGAGCCATTTTGGTTATCACCTTTGCTTTATGGCATGGTGCTCCATCATGCTGGAAAAAGCATTTGTTGATCACCAAAAACTGCTCTTGGACGGTTTGGGAGAAGTTTGCTCTCGGAGGACATTCTGGTTACCATTCTTTATTCATGGCTGTGTTTTTAGGGGGGGGCAAGACTGAGAAGAGCCGATTCCCTTGGCTGAGGAGCAACCCCACACATGATGGTTTCAGGATGCTTTACAGTTGGCATGGAGAACAAGACTGGTGGTAGCGCTCACCTCGTCTTCTCCGAACAAGCTGTTTTCCAGTTGTCCCAAACAATCGGAAAGGGGATTCATCAGAGAAAATGACTTTACCCCAGTCCTCAGCAGTCCACTCCCTGTACCTTTTGCAGAATATCAGTCTGTCCCTGATGTTTTTTCTGGAGAGAATTGGCTTCTTTGTTGCCCTCCTTGAGACCAGGCCTTGCTCCAAGAGTCTCCGCCTCACAGTGCGTGCAGATGCACTCACACCTGCCTGCTGCCATTCCTGAGCAAGCTCTGCACTGCTGGTAGCCCGATCCCGCAGCTGAAACACTTTTAAGAGACGGTCCTGGCGCTTGCTGGTCTTTCTTGGGCGCCCTGGAGCCTTTTTGGCAACAATGGAACCTCTCTCCTTGGAGTTCTTGATGATGCGATAGATTGCTGACTGAGGTGTAATCTTTCTAGCTGCGATACTCTTCCCTGTTAGGCCATTTTTGTGCAGTGCAATGATGACTGCACGTGTTTCTTTAGAGATAACCATGGTTAACAGAAGAGAAACAATGATGCCAAGCAACAGCCTCCTTTTAAAGTGTCCAGTGGTGTCATGCTTACTTAATCATGACACATTGATCTCCAGCCCTGTCCTCATCAACACCCACACCTGTGTTAATGGAGCAATCACTGAAACGATGTCAGCTAATCCTTTTAAGGCAGGGCTGCAATGAAGTTGAAATGTGTTTTGGGGGATAAGGTTCATTTTCTAGGCAAATATTGACTTTGCAATTAATTGCTGTTAAGCTGATCACTCTTTATAACATTCTGGAGTATATGCAAATTGCCATTATAAAAACTGAAGCAGTAGACTTTGTGGACATTGATGTTTGTGTCATTCTCAAAACTTTTGGCCATGACTGTATACTGCTGAAGACAGAAATGCAGTAGAGATCCAAAAGGAAAGCAACTGTATTACATTAAGCCTTTTTCTTCCTATTAAACCTATTATAAGTAAAATGTTCCTAGGTCACTGCTTTAGTACATCATGTCATGTTAAGCTTCTCACTTATAACAGGTTTAAAATGAGAAGGAAAATGCTAAATTCTTTTTTACACAGTAAAGTCTAAAGAGGCATTTGTGAATATAACTTTGTACTGCAGTGCTTGACAAAGGTTTGCCAAAGTAACCCACTGCTCATATGGTTCCATCAGCTATTGATGAATGATTGTTCTTGATGCAGTGCTGTTTGAGGGATCGGAGATCACAGGCATTCAGTTTAGGCTTGCGCCCTTGCCCTTTCCAGACCGAAATTTCTTCAAATTCCTCAAATCGTTTAATGATATTTTGCACTGCAACGGGAGAAAAATGTAAATACCTTCCTATATTTCTTTGAGGGATATTCTTTAACATTCCAATAATACTATGAATTCGTTGACAAACTGGAGATCCTCTGACCATCTTTGTTATTCAAAGACTCAGCCTTTTGTGGACACTGCTGTTGTACTAAATTATGATTATAATCACCTGTTTGAAATCGCCATTTTTAACCTCACTACTACTAAATTGATCAGATGGACATTAAACGGTGCATACCTGTATCTTTATTTTCTGCAAACACGGTTTATAATTTGTCTTAAATGGAAAAAGAACATCATAAATTTGCTAAATCAATGGGGTGTTCTGAATACGATGAATTCCCGCGCCAAGTCATTCCCGTTCATTTCTAATGGTGACCGGATTGTGATGCTGCACATTCCCTATCCACAGCAACTTACAGAAGTGCTTTGTATTCTTCTTAGTAGTAAACATTACCTCATTGTAGTACAACTACGCAATAGCCCAAGAAACACAATCCAACTAAAGTCCTGCTGGGATTTGATGTAGGTAAAGCTACAAACAATCAGTGTCTTTTTTTAATTAAATATGAACGACGGTTCAGTCTTCACTAAAGTGCTTATTGAAAAAACGAGTCTTTACTCGCCGTTTGAACACAGCAAGAGACTCATTCAGACATCAACACAACACACGGTGTTAATAAGTCCCTTTACTGTAGGCCTTAATGCTCAGTACTGTACAAAACTGTTTTGAAATGCAGGTTAGACCTTTTCCTAGCGTTTAAGACCATGCGTTACAGTGCTGTGTCGTCACAGTGACGTGTCGATGCAGAAAAACGTGCGGAGTCGAAACAAATCGGATGTGACAGAGTCTTTTTTTATTATTATTTCATGTTAGACTCTGAAAAACTACCCACATCACGTCTGGATATTAGTTTTGCTTATCTAGCGTTTATACAAACGTTTCATTTACTAGACAGAAACTGTCTAAACAACCGTGCAATTAAAACAAATCTCGCAATTGTCGTGTTCTGTGCAGCAAGATTGCAACACGAAGCCATTTTCCGTTATTAAATTAACATAATATTCTGATAAATCACACATTTTCATTTTAGCACTCAAATAATGTTATATACTGCCTATACAATATCCAGACAGTGTTAGCTAGCGTTAGCATTAGCGCCCCTCAGTCTCAAACAAGGCCCCAAACACAACAGAATTTAAACGTAAACACAAATAAACAAAGCGGCTTTACCTGATCCGGAGGGACTTCTGCAGACATGATTACCTGCATGCAGGTTTTACTGTATAAATCTGTAGTAAAACAGCTATAATGAGAGACTAAATGCAGTAACACATATACTACTACAGAAGCATGGCTTCACACTGCACCCTGCTTTATGCCCCTTAGAAAATGGCGACTGTCGAACTCCTACTTCCGCCCAGAGAAGCAGCTCTTTTTTTCTACCGGTACTCAGGTTAACCGCATTAATGCTAGGCAGTTTTATGAGTATAAAATGTTAGTTCTGCAAAATAATTTTTGCAGGAGTCATTTGGAGTGTACTACAATTTTGCTTTAACTGCACATAAATGTGATACATCCACACCTACCTATTGGGGGAAAAGAAATAACATATCAGCATAAGTTAGTTTCGAGTTCATCTAAAAAACTGAAACATGACCAATACACCAGTGGGGACCATGAGACTCTTTCAACTAAAACAAGGATATAGAATTTAATTCACAAAATATCCTTAAAATGAAGTCTGAATTTCAGCCATCCCTGCTGAAAAAAAAAACAATCACCATGAATCACTATTATCTCAATGCTATTTTTGGTTTAAATTAGGCAGAATGTCAGTTAGAGTCTGCATGTCCTCTTGCCCACGTGAGTTCTCTCTGGATACTCTGGTTTCCTACCACAGTTCAAAGATGTGCTTTAGGTTAACTGATTACACTAAAGTGACCCGAGTGTGCGAGTGTACGTGTGCTACAATGGGTTGTTGATGTGTGTAGGGTTGTTCCTCCATTGTCCCCTATGCTGCTGGCTAAGCACTAGTGATGTGTCGGTCGCGACCGATCCGGCTCTAAGAGCCGGCTCTTTGAAATGAACGACGGGAGCCGGTTCCTGATTGTGAGCCGGTTTATATGTTTTTAATGTATTGTACATTCCGACACATTGCTGCTTATTGCACTTCTGGTTAGATGTTAAACTACATTTCGTTGCGTTGTACTTGTACATGTGTAATGACAATAGAGTTTAATCTAATCTAAAAATGTATAATCTAAATAATCTATATAATCTAATCTAAATATTTTTATTTATTTATTTTTTTAATCCCCTCAGAGAGAATCTTTTCTAAAACAGGTCAGATCACAACAGAAAGGAGGAGCAGGATCAACTCCTCAAAGATGAGATCCTTAGTTTTTTTTAATGCCAATCTTCATTAAAAACTGTAACCTGGATGCTTCTTTTTCTTTTTATTGCACATTTTTATTTATATTTTGTTTTGTTGATGATGTCTTGTTTCTCTGTATTTAGGTGCTAATTTACAAATAATACACATAATCAGAGACCTGAGACCATATTGGACCTGTAAGGAGATGGGTCTTCGTTTTTGTATTTATTTTACTGTGATCCATTGTGAGTATATAAATAAAAAACATATTAATAATAACAAACATTGGATATTATGTGTTTTACATTAGTAATTCATTTTACACATAATTTGGTAATAAATTAAGCTACAAAAAAATCTAAAGAGCCACTTGGGAGCCGAAAGAGCCGACTCTTTTTAGTGAGCCGAGCCAAAAGAGCCGGCTCTCTGAAAAGAGCCGGAATTCCCATCACTACTAAGCACCGGTGTTCTACCGTCAACCTATCAGGGAGTAAGCGGATAAGAAAGTGAATGAATGAATGAATGAATGAGAATGTCATTTGGGGGAAAAAACTGAACAGAAATATGACTAAACAACCAATAAGCCAATAAGTATAGGTCTGGGGAAAGGCCGTATATGAATTTAAAATTATGGGGAACCAAAAATCAGTGGTCAGTTTTCTGGACAAATTTTTGTTTCTACTTTATACATTTTTTGACACTTTTTTAGCGAAATATTATTTATTTCCAGAATTACAGTTCCAACACAACATGACATACAGTGGGGCAAAAAGTACTTAGTCAGCCACTGATTGCGCAAGTTCTCCTACTTAGAAAGATGAGAGAGGTCTGTCATTTTCATCATAGGTACACTTCAACTATGAAAGACAAAATGAGAAAAAATCCAGGAAATCACAAGAATTTAATTGTAAATCATGGTGAAAAATAAGTATTTGGTCACCCACAAACAAGCAAGATTTCTGGCTCTCACAGACCTGTAACTTCTTTTTAAAAAATCTCATCTGTCCTCCACTCGTTACCTGTATTAATGGCACCTGTTTGACCTCGTTATCTGTATAAAGGACACCTGTCCACAGCCTCAAACAGTCAGACTCCAAACTCAACCATGGCCAACACCAAAGAGCTGTCGAACGACACCAGGAAGAAAATTGTAGATCTGCACCAGGCTGGGAAGAGTGAAACTACAATAGGCAAGCAGGTTGGTGTGAATAAATGAACTGTGGGAGCAATTGTAAGAAAATGGAAGACATACAAGACCATTGATAATCTCCCTCGATCTGGGGCTCCACGCAAGATCTCATCCCGTGGGGTTAAAATGATGAGAACGGTGAGCAAAAATCCCAGAACTACACGGAGGGACCTGATGAATGACCTGCAAAGAGCTGGGACCAAAGTAACAAAGGCTACCATCAGTAAGACACTACGCTGAGAGGGACTCAGATCCTGCAGTGCCAGGCGTGTCCCCCTGCTTAAGCCAGTACATGTCCAGGCCCGTCTGAAGGTTGCCAGAGAGCATATGGATGATCCAGAAGAGGATTGGGAGAATATCATGTGGTCAGATGAAACTAAAAGAGAACTTTTTGGTAAAAACTCAACTCATTGTGTTTGGAGGAAGAAGAATGCTTAGTTGCATCCCAAGAACACCATACCTACTGTGAAGCATGGGGGTGGAAACATCATGCATTGGGGCTTTTTTTCTGCAAAGGGGACAGGACGACTGATCCGTGTTAAGGGAAGAATGAACTGGGCCATGTATTGTGAGATTTTAAGCCAAAACCTCCTTCCATCAGTGAGAGCATTGAAGATGGAACGTGGCTGGGTCTTCCAGCATGACAATGATTCCAAACACACCATTCGGGCAACGGATGAGTGGCTCCGTAAAAAGCATTTCAAGGTCCTGGAGTGGTCTAGTCAGTCTCCAGACCTCAACCCCATAGAAAATTTCTGGAGGGAGTTGAAAGTCCGTGTTGCTCAGCGACAAAACATCACTGCTCTAGAGGAGATTTGCATGGAGGAATGGGCCAAAATACCAGCTACAGTGTGTGCAAACCTGGTGAAGACTTACAGGAAACGTTTGACCTCCGTCATTGCCATCAAAGGTTATGTTACAAAGTATTGAGTTGAACTTTTGTTATTGACCAAATATTTATTTTCCACCATGATTTACAATTAAATTCTTAAAAAATCCTACAATGTAATTTCCTGGATTTCTTTTCTCATTTTGTCTCTCATAGTTGAAGTGTATCTATGATGAACATTTCAGACCTCTTTTATCTTTCTAAGTACAAGAACTTGCATAATCAGTGGCTGACTAAATACTTTTTTGCCCCACTGTATTAAGGTTACCTTTTCATGTAAGCCATGTGTAATGAAGTAAATATGTTTATTTATATTTTTTACATCAGTACATTGGCATGAATATTTTGAGCAAATAGGAATATTGGGGTGGAAGTGTCAATATATATTGTGATTACGGTCTTGGTCTGGGGTGAATGTGTTACAGCTACAAACTGGATTGTACAGCTGCCCCCCTATTTATGATGGGGTTACATTTCGATAAACTCTTTATAAGCTGAATGTATCATAAACCTATGAGTTCTATATGTGATAGCATAGCCTACCTTAAACATGCTTAAAACACTTACATTAATCTCAAGTTGGGGAATATCATTAACACAAAGGCTATTTTGTTAAAAAAAAAAATAATAATAATTGAATACCTTTATGTCAGGGGTGCCACCGTTGGCCGCTAGGGGTAGCTTTGAGCTACCTTTGCCGGTGGCATCCCTAGCAGCTTCTGTAATCGGCCGCCTCGTCAGTAAAGCGGCTGATTACAGCCTAATGATCCTCAGCTGCTGCCTTTGGCTATTTAAGCGCATTGCCACCAGGCAGTAGTTGGTGGATCATTCGACCCCGGCACGCTCCGTAAGCCCCGATCCTTGCCAAAAAGGACTCGCTGGCAAAGCGTGCTCACAGAGACCTCACACGTCTCCTCGTTTGCTCTTTTTTTTTTTTTTTTGGAGCCTCCGCGCTTCTCCCACTTCTTTCCTGCTTTTGTTTTCTCGGCTTTTATTTATTTTAGGGTTTAGCGGTAATCTGTATTCGCGAAGGAGTAGCGTCGAGAGACGCGAGGTAAAATCATCGTAGGGACTTAGGCAGAGTAGAAGTGTTTTTTGCGCTGTTTTAATTCCACCAGCTCCTCTGCGCCTGCCTGCTTCCCGCTCTCCTGGCGCTGCTCGCTCTAACTGCGGCTCCGCTCTTCCCTCTCCCCGCTCTGCTTGTGTGGAGCTGCTGACGCAGCCTGGGTGTGCGCGTGTGCGCGCGGCTCTGACGCAAGCAGAGAGGGATTCCCCTCCGCTTTTCTTTCGTTCCCGCTCTTTATTTCAAGGGCGCTGTTACGTCTCTGTATGTGTATCCAGCTCGCATATTCGCTGCTTTTGCACACACACAGAGAGACTTTCATTATTTCTGTTATTTATCCAATTGTATTTATTTATTTAGTTTAATTTAAGTTAATTTCAGTTCAATAAAACCATCTGGAGCTAACTGCACTTGGGTCCCATCCTTCTTATTTGGTTTTTGGGGTTCGTCATTTCCCTAAATGGCGCACCCCCCTAACACTTTATGTAATGTATTGAATAATGTATTGAAAGTGAAAAAATAAAAACACATTGTTTAGTAAATTGGTGGTGCTGCTTGGATTCCCAGGATCTGTTTGTGTGGATGTGTATTTATGTCTATTACTGGATTCCCATCATTTAGTTGAAATAAAATAAATGGTGACTGATTTGTATTTATATCTGCTGAAAAATACCAAAGTTAAGTATTAGTACGTTGCTGGTTTGAACTGTGCACAGAAAGTCACTGAAGTTAAAACATAGACAGAAATATGACCATAATACTCATGTTCAAAAGTTTAAGAACCTCATGATGTAAATATGTAAAATATCACTGGCTCTGGTTTGAATGTGTTACAGTTACGAACCAGAATGATTTTTTGATAAAAATATCAAGAAACTACTATAGTGGCTATAGTTGCGAGAACCATTTAGAATGGCCCAGGTTTTTGCGTTAACTATATAACATATGAAATGTATTGCATCAAATGTAGTCTGGACTTCATCCAAACCTGTTGGGAAAAAAACACAAACTGGCTACAATATATCACATTATTCCCTTTCATAGTTCGAGGCTTAATGTGATTTTCATTTATATATGATGTTTTTCCTAAAATTCCTCAGCAGAAATAGAATTAGACAAAAATTAGACATAAATACACTTGAGAATAAATGAGCAACCTGTTTGTTTTGAGAAGTTTAGTGGTTGCAAACCCAGTCTGGGGTTTGAATACTGGATCTCAAGAACTGGCAAATGGCTTTACTTCTGAGCCAAAGGTGATGTATGAGGTTAGCGCAGTCTAATGAGGTTATGAGGTTAGCTCAGTCGCCTCACAGCTCTGAGATCCCCGGTTCAATCCCGACCCTGGACTGTGTGGAGTTTGTATGTCCTCCCTATGTCTGCGTGGGTTTTCTCCCAGATCCTCCAACTTTCCAAAGAGGTTAATTGGCCACTATAAATTGGCCAATGACTAATGTGTTGATATAACTTTGTGTTTGTTGTAAATACAGCCACTGATGCAAATGCAACATTGAATAAAACTAATAAATATACAATCCACTGAGCCACAAGAGATGCCATAGTGTCAAGAGATTGAGATGTACAACTAATATTTTGAATATGTATAAAACTGGCATAATGTTGGTTGAGTGATGATTGAAAACACAAAATTAAAAATAATGACTGTAAATCTACAGTTATCTGCCAATTTAAGTGTGAATGTGAACATGTCCAGTAATGGACATCAATTCAAATTACAAATAAGAAATGTTTTAGGGGGAAAACATTGTTCAGTGCAGAGCCATAAAATATTTAGAGGTGTAAAATATATTTGGCAAATTTAATCATTATACAGTAATTACACTTGGAAATTTAAATAACGTTTTAGTGAACACTGGGTGTCGCTATTACGCAAAAATGTCTCACTCCTTTCATAATGTTGATGACGTATATAACACAGTATTTGCCCATTTTAATGTTCCCTAAAAATGTGTTGTTTTGGATGCTGGTCAAAAGCAAGACCGTATGAGTTCCACTAAGTTTCATCTCAATGGCAATTAAGTATTATGTGACCTTTGACTCTATATTTGTTCTATATTTGTCCCCGATAACAAAAGCGTGGATGCCCTTGCTATAGGCTAATAGTGCTCTATACATTGTAGTATGTAGATTGTGGGGAATAGTGAATAGGGAACCATTTTGGATACAGCTCCAGTTTCTTCATGGGGTCAAGCAGAAAACATGCAATTAAGGGTGTTTAAAAAAAAAAAAAAAAACTGGGGTCAACTTTGTCTGCCCTATTATTTATTACTCAGGATTGTGTAATAAGATACAGAAATGTAATTGTAGGCAATTAAATCATTAATCATTATGGTTTGTATTACAAATTTGGTCTAATGCCTGAAAGCAGGCAGTTTCTTCAGGCCTACTTTATTACCCATGGTCACGATCTCATCCCAGTTATTCGTGTGCAGCGTGATACACAAAACTCAACCATTTCCTCACTGCTGACACTTTTTGTGCATTTAGCCCCAGATAGCAAAATAGCCTTGGCCCAAATCCGGGCCAAACTGTGCTACCGGATTCGGCCCAGTTGCCTCATGGAATTACGGGCCAAAAAAACTGGCCCAAACATAGTTTACCGAAGTCAAACCAATCCCATGCCAGAAGAATGCCAAAACTCACCCGTATCTTATACTATGCCCCCAAAATACAGCCATAACTTAACCACAGCTGAGCCAGAAGGCCCGGATTTAAGCCAGTACTACGTCAAATCCATTCATTCATTCGCATAACAGTTCTTTTTTGATCAGGGTTGAAGGGGAGCCATTCTCACACACTCACACACGGATACTCCCACTAATGCACTTTAGAGACACCAATTAACCTGACATGTCTTTGAAAGGTGAGAAGAAACCCCAGAGGCATGTGCCCCCCAAAATTTTCCAGTACTAGTATTTGGGTGTACATGAACAATTAAGTCACTTAATTTCAAGTCTAAACAATGTCTTTATTAACATACCGTATTAGGGACAATAAACAAACAGGTTTTAAGCTTTCCTTCACAGCTTCAACTGTCCGTTGTGTCTTGACAGACTCTCCAGTCTTGACGTGGTCCATTACATTTTGTTTTGTCCTGATGTATTTTCCATTGTGTCTTCTGTATTTAGTTTTCTCCTCTTCCTCCCTCCCTCCTGATCACTAGCCAGATAAAACCATCATCTTAGGACTTGTTCAACCTCCATCTCAGTGACCTGGGCACATAGTGGGTTTCTTCTTACAGGTTCTAGCAGATGGACACATAACAATGTAAAGAGATTAGTACAAATTATAGCGACAGTTATTAATTCAGTCAGTCAGTCATTCAATCAATCAATCATTCTTTCATTTTTTTACCCACTTAATCCTGTTTAGGGATGAGGGGGGAGTTGGTGCCTGACCAGCGGCACATGGAGCAAAGCAGTAACAACCCTAGACAGGACAACAATCCATCATAGAGCACAGACATTAACACATATACACACACTAGGACACTTTAGGGACACCAATTAACCTAACATGTCTTTGAAAGGTGGGAGGAAATGGAGTACCTGGAGTAAACCCATGCGGACATGGATCTGAACCTGGACCGTTCAGTTGTGAGGCAAACGTTCTTATCCCTACAACACTGCACCACCATAGCTTCATTTATTTTGTCACAATTGTTAAATTAAAATATAGCATTTACTAATTGTATTAAAATTATACAAATTCAAAAATGTATTAATTTATATTATTGATAAATTTGTCATATGCCTTTTCTGATGACATTCTTATTAGCAAATTAAACTGCATACAGATACTTTTATCACATGACTTTAGCAGGTAGTTCAGAAAATAACTTAAGATTATGCAGTCAATACAATTACTAAAGATTCTTAATTTTTGCTGTAGAAAAACAAACAAACAAACAAACAAACAATAAAGACTGGATGTTATGTTTAAAAGCCACTGAACAAGCACAGTGAAACGTGGTCTAAACTAAGAAAGGAAACAGGAGTGAGATTCTCCTAGGAGTGGGCAGCACAGTGGTGCAGTGCATAGTACTCTTGCCTCACAGCTTCAGCGTCTCTGGTTTGATCCCGACCCCCCGGGCTCCACCTGTGTGGAGTCTGTATGTCCTCCCCATGTCTGTGTGAGCTTACTCCGGGTACTCTGGTTTCCTCCCACACTCCACAGACATGTGTGTTAGGTTACCTAATGTTTCTAAGGTGACCTCAGTGTGTGAGGGTGTGCATGTGTGTGAGTGTATGTGCCCAACAATGGATTGGTGCCCTGTCAATTGGTTGTTCCTGCCTCATGCCCTGTGCTTAGGCACTGACTCCCCTGCAACCCTGACTAAGATTATGCGGATAAGAAAATTAATGAATGAACTCCTTGGACATGGGAGATTCTAGCTTCATAACATGTCAGGTCCCATGGAAATAGTTATTCTGTTTGAGGTAGACACCATTAAGATGTATAAAATCAGTTTTAACAAAAACACTTACCAGATACAACACTCTTCAGCTGCAGGCTTTAAAGTCCTGTCTTTCCATTTACCCCTCGCCAGTTGACAGATTTAGCCAAATAATTTTTTATTGTCTGCTTTAAAATCCGCCAGACAGTGTCCTTGACATCAGCACCACCAATAAGCCTCAGTTTAAGCACCTGGAAAGATAGTAAATTTCCACTGAATATTCTAGTAGAGAACAATAAGCATCAACAATATAAACCTTGATCAGTTTGAGACTTGGCAAATTCAATATTACAATATTATATACTGCCATTTTTTATTGATATATTACCAAGTCTCCATTCACTTGGGCACTACCTGCTAATATGTCAAACATTCAAAAGTTTGCTAAAAGAACTAAAAACAGGAAGACCGTCAAAATTTAGTTGCAATTTAAACGTACAGTGGGGCAAAAAAGTATCCAGTCAGTCACCTTTTGTGCAAGTTCTTCTACTTAGAAAGATGAGAGAGGTCTGTCATTTTCATCATAGGTACACTTCAACTATGAGAGACAAAATGAGAAAAAAAATCCAGGAAATCACACTGTAGGATTTTTAAAGAATTTAATTGTAAATCATGGTGGAAAATAAGTATTTGGTCACCCACAAACAAGCAAGATTTCTGGCTCTCACAGACCTGTAACTTCTTTAAGAAGCTCTTCTGTCCTCCACTCGTTACCTGTATTAATGGCACCTGTTTGACCTCGTTATCTGTGTAAAAGACACCTGTCCACAGCCCTCAAACAGTCCAGACTCCAACTCAAACATGGGCCAAGACCCAAAGAGCTGTCAAAGGACACCAGGAAGAAAATTGTAGACCTGCACCAAGGTTGGGAAGAGTGAAACTACAATAGGGCAAGCAGGTTGGTGTGAATAAATCAACTGTGGGAGCAATTGTAAGAAAATGGAAGACATACAAGACCATTGATAATCTCCTTGATCTGGGGCCCCAAGCAAGATCTTTATCCCGTGGGGTTCAAAATGATCATGAGATCAGTGAGAGCCAAAGATACCAGGAACTACATGGAGGGACCTGATGAATGATCTGTAGAGAGCTGGGACCAAAGAAAGAACAAAGGCTACCATCAGTAAACACACTACGCCGAGAGGGACTCAGATCCTGCAGTGCCAGGCGTGCCCCCCTGCTTATTAAGCAGTAAATGTCCAGACCCGTCTGAAGTTTGATAGAGAGCATATGGATCATCCAGAGAGGATTGTGAGAATATCATGTGGTCAGAAAGAAAACCAAGATAGACTTTTTGGGTAAAAACTCAAACTCGTATTTGGAGGGAAGAAGAATCAGTTGCATCGCAAGAACACCATACCTACTGTGAAGCATGGGGGTGGAAACATCATGCTTTGGGGCTGTTTTCTGCAAAAGGGGGCAGGGACGACTGATCCATGTTAAGGGAAGAATGAACCGGGGCCATGTATCGTAAACATGGCTGGGTCTTCCAGCATGACAATGATCCCCAAACACACCGCTCAGGCAATGAAGGAGTGGCTCCGTAAACAGCATTTCAAGGTCATGGAGTGCCTAGCCAGTCTCCCAGACCACAACCCCATAGAAAATTTTGTGGAGAGAGTTGCAAGTCCGTGTTGCCCAGCAACAGCCCCCCAAAACATCACTGCTCTAGAGGAGATCTGCATGGAGGGAATGGGGCAAAATACCAGCTCCAGTGGGTGTGCCAACCTGGTGAAGACTTACGGGAAACGTTTGACCTCTGTCATTGCCATCAAAGGTTATGTTACAAAGTACTGAGTTGAACTTTTGTTATTGACCAAATACTTATTTTCCACCATGATTTACAATTAAATTCTTTAAAAATCCTACAATGTGATTTCCTAGATTTTTTTCCTCATTTTGTCTCTCATAGTTGAAGTGTACCTATGATGAAAATTACAGACCTCTCTCATCTTTCTACGTAGGAGAACTTGCACAATCAGTGACTGACTAAATACTTTTTTGCCCCACTGTATGTCATACAAATTCAACACATTTTAAAATGTCAATATCCAATAAGCAGCCAACATGTCAATTCTGAGCAAAAATATGAAATTAGTTTACTTTAAGTACAACCCCAAATCAAAAAAAGTATGGAAAATGTTGATTAAAAAAATTGCATTCATATCTAGTAATGAGATTAAAAAACTAGATAATGATGTGATTTCAAACAGGTGATGCCAACGGGTGATTTTAATCATGATTTGGTACAAAAGCAGTATCCACAAAAGGCTGAGTTTTTGAGGAGTAAAGATGATCAGAGGATCTCCAGGTTGTCAACAAATGTGAGAAAATTATTTAAATGTTTAAAAACAATGTTCCTCAAAGAAAGATTGGAAGGGATTTACATATTCCAGTCCTAACTTTTTCCGATTTGTCTTGCTGATAAATGCATGGATGCCCCTGATAAAGATGTCATCTTGAAGGCAGCTTATGTTGCTCCAAAATCTGTGTCCATTTCCACTGTATGATGGTTCATCACAGATGCCTCTGAGCCCAGATGAGTCGACACTACTTCTGAACATGGTTAAGATAAGGCTATTATTATTATTATTATTATATTATGGAATACATATAGAAATATGTAAATCCCCTCTAATCTTTCTTTGAGGAACATTGTTTTTAATCAATTCAATAATCTTCTAACACATTTGTTGACAAACTCACCAACCTCATCACTGAAATCCTCTGTCCATCTTTGCTCCTCAAAGACTATCATGGATACTGGTTTTGTACCAAATCATGATTATAATAACCTGATGACATCACCTGATTGAAATAACATTATTTTATTTTATTTTATTCTACTTTTTTACCTCACTACACCTCAACTGCCCCTGTCTCAACTTTTTTGGGATTGTGTAGCAGGCCTGAAATGCAGGGATGGATGCTTAATAAAACATGAAATGAAGCTGACCAGAAAAAAAAAAAAAACTTTAAATATCTTGGGATCACCCTGTCTGCAATGAAATAAAAGTCAAAGTAAGACACGCTGCATTTTTTCTTTCTTTCCCCATTTTACATCTTGCCACAAATTTTTAGGATTTGGGTTTGTAATTACCAGTAAAACCTCTCACACTGGTCAATGAAAAGTCAAGTTTAAGACATTATTAAGATTATATTATTTAGGACATTGTGATTGATTTATAAAGACATCATGATTTCTAACATGTAGCCTGTCCTTAGCCTATCATTCTAAACATATCCTAAATAAGTGATATTACTATACACTCTTAAAAAAAGATGTTTCTTCAAGGATTAAAAGACAGTGGTTCTATAAGAGAACACTATAATGGTTGTATAGTAGACACTCAAATAATTTTCAATGCTTTAATGGTTCTTTGAATTATGGAATGGTTCTTCAGAATGTGTTGCGAGTATGGTTCTGTATGGCACCTGAAAATAATTATATAGAGTACCAAAAATTGCTTAAAATCACAACAGAAACCCCATTTTGTGCTGTACAGAACTACTTTCAAAAAGGAGCCATATAGAATCATGCACAACACATTCTCCATCAATCTGAAAAAAACATTCAGAGAACCATTTAAGCATGAGACATTGTGGTTCTAAATAGACCAATTGCTTTTACTAAAGAACCCTTGACAAACCCTCTTTTTCAAGAGTGATATCATGTTAAAATAGCTGACAACCAAACTGCATTGAGACTTTCCAATTAGAACATAATTTATATGGAGGGAGCGTTTTAGTAAAATTAACGATTTATTAAGTTGAAGGAATGGACTATTAAATTGCAAGCACGATATCTTTCTGAATTCATACGTTCGGGGCTTGGTATAAGCCAAAGAATACAAGCACATGTAACGGTAGCTAGCTAATAACACATAGTGCAGCACTGAAATGTGGATATGCTAGCTGTGGACACTGTGCACAACGTGCACTGGCTGGGGCTCGCTAATTTTATCAGTTAAATTGACGATTAAACACTTTTACAGTTATATTGTCGTGGTAGTGGACAGCTAATTCTAAGTCGTTTGCTAAAGCTAAATGATAACTGCTCACCAGTTTAAGATGTAAATGGGCACGTACGGGATTAATCATACACAGTTGTTAAAACATCAATCCAGACTGACTATTGAATGCTTAATCTAAACAGGTAAGCTACATAAAAAAGGAAAAAGCGCGGGGATCTACCTTACCTGTGATCCAAGGGGCAAAAGGAAATGTAAAAATCACTGCCGTTCTGTTCACGAAGGAATGGGAAACCGGAGAAATATCCAAGTATGAAATGTTTTCACTTCCACGTCAGAACAGTCCGTTTGCCGCTCTTTTCCGTTGTATTCTCTCTCTCTATTGGTCAACCGTTCTCACATCGGCTGAACGACTTACTTTTTGAAATCCAAGCTGATGTCGGCAAAATCTCGGCCCACATTTGGCTAAGTGATGCCTAAAGTGAACCGGCAGTGCCGAATGGAAGCCACATTTGGCCCGGATTCTCCTGCTATCTGGGGCCCCTTTCTCACTTTGTTTGCTGGAGTTTCTATAGGCATGACCTCTGATGTAATGTCTGGAGAATCTACAGTTTTCGTATAATGGGTCAAGAGTCGCTTTGTGATTCAGCTCATGGCCTGTTTCATTCATACATTTTCTTGTCTGCTTAATCCTGGACAGGGTTGCAGGAAAGCCGATGTCTTGCACAAGATGCAAAGCAGGAAGACAGAGCGCCAGTTCATCGTAGCGCAGACTCACTCACACACATACAAGTGCTCACACACTAGGGAAATTTTAGCATAATCAATTAATTGAAAGTACGTTTTTGGACTGTGGGAGGAAACCAGAGCACCTGGAGTAAAGCCATGAGAAGTCCTCACAGAAGAGACCCAGACCGTTCCATCTGGGATTGAACCCAGAACTTTCTCGCTGTGAGCCACCATACCACCAAACATGGCCTGTTTACAATAAGATAAATTAACAGTACACACTGGAACATCGAATGCAGTGTGTTCAGGAATAATCAATGTGTCTTGCAGCTTTTTATGATCTTTGCTAGTACCGGGTTGGACCCCCCGTTTACCTTAATTTTTCATGGCATAGAGTCAACAAGGTGCTGGAAACATCCCTCAGAGATCTTGGTGCATACTGAAAATTATTGCAAATCTCCTGTTTCACCATATCCCAAATGTGCTCTATTGGATTGAGATCTATTGACTGTGGAGGGCATTTGTGTACAGTCACTGTCATGTTCAAGAAACCAGTTTGAGATTTTTGGCTGAGAGAACTGACGCGGAGAATTGCGAGGATCTGGCAACCCAGACTGATCTGCGGTTGCACACAGGAGTAGCTTCGTAGCTGCTAGCAGCTTTTACCTTTGATATATTTTAATTCCCGATCGCATCTGT